>JAVFBZ010040806.1:0-10641 GCA_032466195.1 Katharina tunicata
GTCAAACCACAGGGACTTGTATCAATTTATTTTTTTAAAGTTGTCGTAATTGTTGTATATTATAGTCCCTGTGTGTCAAATATAGAGCTGATGATGCGGGTAACACCTAAACAGTGAGCTCCCACTCTTGGTATGTTAACACCAGAGTGTGTGCCGGGGTTTGTCAACGAAGGTAGTCTGGAGTGGTACCCTGCCCCTAAACTCATTTTGTCTCGTTCCTCCACTGTCCTTGAACTAGGTCACACCAAAGCGAGGCTTGGTATATAAACAAACCAGGAAAAGCACGTGGCTCCATAAGGTACAATGTTAAAATCACCTAGAAAGAAGTCGTCTAAAAGTAATCTTTTAAGTCTTTGTTTGTTGTAAATAATTCAGGAGTCATTTATGATCGAGCAATATAAAAAATCAATCATTAGTTTTTATTCAGAAACAACCAAAAGCAGCAGCACAAAGTGCAGGTGAAGTTCGCGTTTATAGGTGGTGAAATTGCACTTAAACCTGTATGCTACACGGGAGGGAATTTTAGGTTAATAATCCCAAGTGCTTAAAATCTTTTATTTCTAATCGACTATAGCATAAATTTGGTGTCATAAACGTTTTTTTTTTTTTAATTTGAGATGGCAGGTTTTTCTGGCAATGGAAGTGGTGGTAGACAGTGCACTTATAGTACTTGGCCCTAAAGACAATTACCGGTAGTGCCAAAAAGTATAACTCTTGCTTATACGTGGCATACACAAGCCTACTAGGTCGAGTATTGTTTTTTCTTTATTCCTATATTGCATTTACATACAGCAAAATTGAAAGTATAATGTAGCCTACATTATACTATCACAGATAGTTCAATCGGGGTTTATAGCAGTAAATCCTTATTTTGGATATCTTCTTGTTTATTATTTGGATGGAAATGTTTTGTTGTTATGAGCTTGGTTTTTTGGTGTACTTAATACCTTTTTTAATTTTGCTTTTATACTTTCGCTTTTATACTTTCAGATTATTTAACTTTCCATCAAAACTGAAGGAGCCTGAAAAGATGGATGGAAGCGATTTCACGTGCTGATCCAAATAAACCAGAAATGTTATTAGAACCTAAGCGTGGTCACCGGGTCTGCTCAGTCCATTTTGTAGACAATAAACCTTCTTCCGATCATCCTGATCCTGAACTGTGTCTTGATCATGCCAAGAAAAGTACTGTGAAGCGTAATCTCGCAAGGTAAGAGCCGATAGAGAAACAATTGAAATATCATGACACAAGTACTCATTATGTACAAACAGATGAATTGACAGTGATAAGGCAATAAGCACTGCTTCGAAATTTATTGCATTTGTCCTCTTAAATGTAGCCTAATTAGGAAGCTTAATTATGATATTATGCACTTAAAAAAAGAAAATAAGAATTTAAGAAAAAGTATATTTGTAAACAATATAAAAAAAACAACAGAATCAGGATTCTCCATCAGAAGTTTTATTAACCAAAAACAGTAACACACTCTTTTACACTGCATGGCATACAGTGTTAATCAACATTCAATAAACTTCGTGATTTCTTGGCCAAATTTGTAAAATGAAGGTGGAGAGGAGTCCTAATTTAAGGCAACAAGAAAATTCCACGTAAGTTTGGCCCTAAAAGAAAAAAAAGTAAAGATGAATTTTTACTTACTCTAATGAAATTGAGATTGAGATTGGGTTGTCTCAATAGAGGCTTAGCTGATAGATTTGGCATATCATGTTCACTGGCTTTCCAAATTGTTCAATCTTGGTTAACTGCTAATGGCAAAATTGTTCTCTAACTTATCATTCTGGTCATGGAAAGAAGCTGTACATGGTACAAAACCATCAAGGTGCAAGAGACTACCTGGTGTTCAAGCAATCGTTGATTGTTCGGAGGTATTTCTGGAAACACCCAAGGACCTAAAGTTACAATCTGATTATAAACACCATAATACGAGTAAGTTTTTAATTGATGAGCACCAAATTCCTCAATAACTTATGTCTCAATTTGTGTTTGATGGCAGAACATCTGACAAAGCTATAACACTGGAATGTGGATTTTTAGATATGTTAGAACAATATGATCTGCTACAAGCTGATAAAGGTTTTAAAATACAAGATGAGTGTGCAGCAAGAATGATAACACCATTCGGAAGTCATCGAATGTACTGCGCACATCATCTCGGACGTGATACGATCATCGCCATTTTGGCCGGAACTTTTTCACAGCCTGTGGGTCAAACTGCAAAGGTAGACAGGTTCCACATAATTTACTCCTAAACTAAATATTGTGTATCTGAAGCCATATGACATTCGTTCGATTACCTATATTTTCTTACGTGTTTATTGTCCAACGGCGGTAAATAGGCTTCCGGCGAACAAAATGTACCATTTTGATACATATTCATACACCTACCACGGCCGAGCTAAGTGATGACATCCAAATAACGATAACGGTGACACAAAATGAGTTCTGCTTTAATCAAGAAAACTAGTATCGAGTAGCCAATCACAAAATCTTAGTAGAGCAAGTTTTAGAATTCTTAAAAACTTAAGTCCCAATAAGCATGATTCCTTCTTTAGACAAAAAGTTTGCGCTGCATTATATAACTTAAGGAATCCTATTATAAAATAAATACATTGAAGGGGGGGGGGGGGAGGCAAAAAGTCATATTCAAATGATAGACAGTAGCAAGGTGTTAATAAAACTGCCATTACACTTTTTTTTGTAGAATTCGTCATTTTCCACTGAAAGACACTTGAATTGAAATACCAAGGTATAATGTATGGTGGACTTTTAGCACTACATTTCCTGTAGTGATCAGTCACCTCTACATCACTTGTGCATAGATTACTCAAACTATAAGAATACAACAAGACAGACCACGCTCGGCTGTATGCACTAGTAAACCTAACAAACAAACAAACAACAAGGCAAGCATGATGTTTATTTCACTCAGCAAAGCGCATGTCTCAATGAGCAAAGGGACATTGGGAGAGCCACTTTTGTTGTAGTCGCCTGTCTTACGTTTTGTGTTTATCTTATAACATCATTACTTTAAGCCAGGAAAGATGGACTGTAATGTCTTTCATTATTCGGGCTGGCAAGTTGCCCTACATAGGTAATCTTAAGTACAGTGTGACCCCAATCAGAGAAACAAACAAATACTGGCACTATAATTTTACGATCACAGCTATATACATGTAACTTTAAATATTTACCTCTTTCATAAAATATATCATGGAAAACATTAACGACAGGTTGATTTACAGATAGCCTATTTAAAAATTTAATCACAATAAATAGATTCGTTTGCTTGATTGGGGTTTTATATGGCAAGTAAAATTATTTCACAGATGTGACAGCGTTCTAGCTCAATCAATAAAAGAAATTAGGGATTCAACCTAAACACACTGGACAAGGCAATACATTTACAGGACAACTCAGTTTCCCGTTCCCCTTAGCTCAGAGAATACCAGGGCACAGAAGGCTCCTGCCTGATCACTCAAACAAAATAAATAGAGAGAGTAAAGAATAATGTTCACTGTCTGCTGTCAACTAGTTCTATTTTAACACCCTGTTTTGATAAAAAAAAAAGTAGGGTGAATATCAATGTTACAGGTTCCACACACACTTCACCTTAAAAATGAATTTTAACAGATTTCCTCTGTGTATGGTTAGACGAATTTCAGCACTCGACATTACAACTGGGACAAAACCATATATCTTCCTCACTGAGCTTGTTATCCTCTGATATTTTGACACGAACAAAATGACACCAAATATTACAGTCCGAACATTGAAGACTTTCTTCCTGGAAAGACTGTGGAGAAGATAAAACATCTTTACCAAACACACCAGTAGATATTTCGGTTTGTTAAGTCTTGTTTTGAGGTACATGGAGCATCTTGTGTTAATTTAAGGGTAACAGGAGTCTGGGTGGAAGAACTTAGCTTAGATTTATTTTTTAGAGAACTAGAAAGCTTCTCTGGTGCTACGTGTTGATACCAGAAATCTGACAAATTGTTCTGTAACCGTGTCCAGAAATCGGATTAAAAATATATACGTTCCAAGTGATGGCCATGACTTGTGAACACAAACAAGTCACAATAAGAAAGACACAAAACCACCCAGCTGACATTGTACTGAACGAAGTATGCCGACTTTCAATACAGGTTTGTTTTTTGTCAGATGTGGGTAATTATCGCTTGTAGGGATTTCATTCCTAATAACATAGGGGCATTTAATTTCACACAGTGCATTACCATTGCACTCGCATGATACTAGTAGGTCTGGTGTGGCTCCAATAAATGGGTGACTACGGCAATCACCAAGCCACTTTCTCTTGTGACAAACACCTTATGCCATGGCACTCGCATGATACTAGTAGGTCTGGTGTGGCTCCAATAAATGGATGACCACGGCAATCACCAAGCCACTTTCTCTTGTGACAAACACCTTATGCCATGGCACTCACAAGATACTAGTAGGTCTGGTGTGGCTCCACTAAATCGATGACTACGTCAAATCACCAAGTCACTTTCTCTTGTGACAAACACCTTATGCTTTTTCCTACAACAACGTGTATATCGAGGCTCTTGTGAGATACCGTGCTTCATGGAAACTTGTTGGAGTTGTATTGTACCCCATGCTATGGCAAACAAGAGAGCTAATGTCACATTGAGGATTTACTTTCATCGTTTCCCTTCTGGTATAGACACGCTTGAATTCACTGGCTGTTTTACGCCCATGTATCTGTTTATGCCATTGTCCTGAGATTGACTGATCAATGGTTGCATCATTTCTTTGTCAGTCAAAACTAATTTGTCTCGAAGAGCTTCAACACTGGTATCTGAATCTTCTCTCAGGAGATCCTCGGCAAAAAAAAGGGAAGGCCTTGGACATATTAACTGTTCTTTGACAGGAAAGGCTGATCAGGCGTCAGCCGCATCCATTACAAGATGGCGGTCCCCATAGAAGTCCCTCAGGTTTTTGACGTGACAGATTTTTCTTCAAAAGTGTGAGTTTTTTTTTTACACAACTGCTAATTCGACATAGCGATTGGATGCAGGGGATCATTAAACACCGATACCTATATTTCGAACTGAATGACAGGCTTTTGATTTACTTGTTGTCACGTTTTTCTGCACATGCAATTAACTCGCTAATTTGAAACCGAATGTGTAGAAGTTCAAGTAGGACCAGCATCGCTCTGAAAACGGTTGCGGATGTTGTTAGAGACAGCGGGCAATCTAAAAAGTTACATCAAAAGTATACGCCGGACTTACACATTCGGGCTATAATTCCTCAGCACATCTCTAAACTCCCTATAGCTCCATGTTCCACGAGGCTATAGAAGATAACATCGATGTGGCATTTATCTGAAGTGGGTTTTGGGTGTTGCAGGAATAACAGCATAGGCCTACCTTATAAGTCACAACAAATCTTCGTAACTTCTTAACCACGCCTTAACACAATTATGTAGGCCTATCCGGGTATCCCCTCCAACGTAGGCTCTTAGGAAGATCAAAGTTGTGTGGTACATCGCTTTAAAAATGATCTTAAGAGTTAGTAGGGATAACAGCCTATCTTAAAAATCCTATGGCTCATATGGTTTTCATTAAATACCTGTGCGACAAAGATTCAAACGACGTACCGTCTCATGTTGACCCTTCAGTTCTTGAAGGTTGCATTGACGTGTCTGTGATATTTATATAAAGATCAGCTTTATCAACCTAGTGTGTAGTGGTACGACTTACCCAGCAGCCATAGAATGATGAACACAACTTTATACCGACTAGACTCATGGCTCTACACGACAATTTAGCATTATCATTCCGATTCATGTCCATCTTTCTCCCTCACTGAGACTTCATCGGGCCATAAAGATGTAGCAATGTCTACTGATAACACGTTGAAACCATAGACAAGGTAGCGCACTTCAAACTGTATTTGGGCCTCCTCTGACTTCACAACATTGCACGTGCCATTCGGGTATTACCAATTTTTCAATGCATGTGCTGGCTATCAATATGTTTTTTGTTCATCGATTAAACTTGATCAAACAAAATGAGGCATACATTATTGAGGCGGGTCATGATTATCTGGTTGCACTACCATATGATACGTACCCAAGATTAGAAGTTTTCAACAAATTTGATTGCATCGATCTGAAAACATATTTTTTTTTCATATGTGTCAACAAGGCTTAAAGTCACATACGCACCCAAAATTTGGATTTTTCAGCTAATTCCGTTTGCCTTGATTTTTACAAGATTTGAGGTTTGTTCAAAAATTAAAACAATCACGTAAAAATAAAAATTAGTCATTGGGTACATGGCTTGTACGGACCAGGAGAAATCTAGCAGTTATTCGAATTTAACGGAAACAAGGCTGGCCATATTTGCTCACACAGACTTTGATTCAGCCGCGGTGAATGACCTTTTTTGTAGCGAACCAACATTTTGAACTTTGTAAGGTATGTGGCTAACATAGTTGACTCGGAGTGACGTCGGTACGTCAAAGTGTCTCTGAGGTGTGACAACAGATTTGCACATTTCCAATTCAAATTTCTGGCAGAATTTTCAGTTTTTTTAAACTTTTACCAGGCTTTTAAACTACCGTTACCTTCGAATCTGACGGTAGAATTAACGGAATACCTCTAACTTTTACTTTTTGATGAAAATATATATATATTTATCACCACAATATACATGTCACATGTATTGCCTTTTCTCGAGATGAGCCTATATAGGTTATCCAGAACAACTCGAAATTCAGGTCTATCCAGAAACCTGTCTCTCAGAATTTGCCTAGAACATGAGATTATTAATCAACTTTAATTAGTCGATATTCCTGTGCCAGTGTGATTAATGTTTTTAAAAATATATATAAAATACAGAATATTGGAGTGCGTATATGTGACTTTAAAGGGGAAGGAAGCAAAAACAACAAAGTCATAGTGAGATTATAGACCTTATCAAGCAGCTGACAAAACTGTATTAAGTATATATGGTTTTCCACAGAAAGCTACTTCAACTGAACTACTGTAAGTAAAATGCATATTGTGGACGTTTCATGCTACAGTTGTTGTAGCGATCATGTCACTGAAGTAAATGTATATTTACTTGTCGTGGATCAGATATATAGCTTTATTCTGTACACTTGTACAGTTTCTGTTTTGTTAGGATTAAGTTTTTAGCAGTTTGTGGTATTTTTAGCTGCAAGAAATACATAAATAAAACATGGCATAAAAAGTCCACCATACATTTTACTTATGCAGTAGTTCGACTGAAGTGGTGTTTGTTGTAACAGGACAGCATTTTAAATCTTGCAACGGGCGGGCTAATTAATCGTTGACTTGAGTAGCGTCGATACCTCAACATGTGGCTCAGATGTGACAACAAATTGATCTTCATTATAATCTTCTGCCAGTTTTTTGTTGTTCTTAGCTTAGGGACGCTGATTCGTTGTGATGTCCTGTTTTGTTAATGTTATGTAAACTTTTTGTCCTGTCTTGCATGTTGCCAGCGTCGTTTACGATGGTTTCCTTCACCGCTTGAGCTGGCACGCCATCATATAAGTGAAATAACCTTGAGTATACGGCGTAAAATAAACACACACACAAATCTGGGAGAAGAAAATACCTATAACTCATTTGGAACAAGAATGGTGCTTATCGAGGTGTATATAAAATGCGCATTTAAAAACTGAATTCAGAATAAGCGTTTAATACATAAACGCTTTGCATTGAGTATCTTTTGCAAAAGGTATGTACTATAGCTGTGTTATACCGGTATACAAATTATATACCGGTCTTTACCAGGATTATCTGTTTTCTTGGTAAATTTGTAAACAAAATTCATATTATAACTAAAAGATATATGAGAGGTTTTCACAGAAACGATTTATGAAATTGTTTTGAATTTTTTAAATTTATTTCAACGAAGCCGTTCTATACTCGCTCAAATATCAAATGTTGAGGTCTTTATGCTTTATAAATGTATAAATATATTTCCGTTTCTTCATCGTCTCTGTATTTTACATACATATTTAGGTATTATGAGATTCAAATAAGATACAACCGTACTTTGGTCAAAGAGATATAATTTACAGTACAACAATATAAATTGGCAAAAGTGGTTACAGTAACATTAACAATTTGAATCATTAACTGGTTGAATAAATTTAGTATTCGTACACAAATTCACTCTTGTAAAATAAATCAAAAGACGTTAAAGTTATATGCAATGCAACGGATTATGAGCAACGACCAATAAAAAACAACAACGACGAAATAAACAAAATGGTTCACGATTGAATGGACGAAAGACATGCAAAGTATGAAAAAAACACAGAATCAAAGAAAAGAAAAGATTGGTAGCGACAGTGTATTGCATTGATCATTTTTGTTTGGTGTGTAAAGATTGCCTGGCGGTAAATTTAAATACAACTGTAGTAAAGACCTAGCGTACAGCAAAGAAAATTACATTCAACAGCAACACAACAAAATGACTAGGTATATGTTAACAAACATATAAGACAATTTAATATAGGCTAACTATAAATGCGTAGTCACCAAATTACAAAATGTATTTTCAATTAAGTAAACAAATCAATGAGTAAGTTAATTATTTAATCAGCAAAATTCGAAAAGGTTCTTAGATTTTAGTAGCTTGGAGCAGAAGGTTTTGTAGGCGCTATATCCGTGTAAGGGGGAGGAGGCTGGCCATATGGCTGGGGAGGATAAGCTGTAGGGTAACCTGGGTGAATGGCTAAGTTCTCCGCGGGAGGACCATATGGGTACGCCCTCGGAGTGCCGATTTCTAAAAAAACAATAAGACAAGCATAACATTGAATCCCAATTATCAATAACAACAAAACTCAGAAAAATGTTACATATTATTATTTGTGGATTTTTTTTATTCCGTCATCATCAGGGGTCCTGAAGATGATAAAATATAAAGCTGAAAAAGTTCCAATAATAATTTTGACCTTTTCGGAGTTACACAACTTATGTTGACCTTATTTCAACATCATATAAATATATATAATAATAATGATAGGTGGAGACACGCACATGTTTCATGGAAATCTAACAAAAACGAAACAGAGATATGGTCCACAGACAATGTTGGACATGGGCGGTGTAAGTTGAAGATCAGCAACTAACGCTTTACTCAAGTTATGCCAATAGTATTATGACTTGATAGTTACTTTAATTTTATATAATATTTTCTGTTCATCCATTGGCTGGAATGTATCAGGTGGTTTATGTGTAACCAGTAATATTGACTCAAAGTGTATAACTCTAGTTGTTATACACATCGCCAATTTTCAACCAATCAGCGACGGCCATTCCGTTTTCTTCCTTGATTTGAGATGTGTCAAAGATGTTGTCTGCTTTGATCTCAGATGTACAAAACAGTGATTTGTTACTGGAATATCAGCTGATAATGTATGCTAATAATTGGTGAGAAACATATAACCTACCTGGAACATCAATGTGAGCATTACGAGTGTCCGTTGTCACCACTACACCTTTATGTGATCTGAGTTTTCTAATCTTGCGGATGCAGCATACACAGATACTGATTATAATGACGATAACAGCGATGATAGCCGCTACTATACCGATGATTGCGCCAGCTGGTATCTTTACAATATTGTGTAAATCTGACCAGTACTCTGTAAAGATAAGTTATAAGTATTATTTAAAGCCCCTGTGTGCAATACTGAAAAGTTGTCATTGTGAAATTGTTCCACGTCAAAGAGTATTCAGAGTATGGTGATTTACTACAATATTGATATAACCATATTTTGTAAACATAAACATTATTACCAAACCCGCACCCCCTGCAATATGGAATCGGTGTCATCGTTAAATTTACGTATACGTGTATACGTTTATACGGAGTTTTGCTACAATAGAGATTAGCATGTAGTGTGCATGGTGAAACATATTACCATGTTTACAAGTACTATATATACAATGAATCCATATCATATCTGCATATATTTATTCCACTAAGTGCTTATTTCTCTATTGAGATTTGAACCCGCGCAATAGAGTCACCAAATTATGGCTGTGGTAAAGGATAAACCTCAATTTGTTTGAACCATGAACATAATTCAATGGAGCTCATTCTCGCAGACACGCGTCTAAATCGATTTGATTGGTTCACTCAAATGACGACATTCAAACGAATGTGTAAAGGAAAACAAAACCTTTGACCTCACCAACTTCAAACCGAGAGAAAACAGAAAAAATGCCCTGATGGCCCTTAGCTTCGAGATCATGCACATGAACATGGAAGCTTAAGCCAACCACTTACAGGGTCTAACTACTGGAGAATTTTGAGTATTAACGGTGAATAATTATATCGACAATTCCCTTGATGCCCAAGCTGCAATGTATACACAAGGAATAACAAAAACAACCAATGAGTAAGGTTCTGTAATAAAGCAAGTTTATCTGACCGTGACTAAATGTTTGTGGCTGGGTTACATTGAGCCATTCGGAACATAAACTTTCAAATGTCTGGGGTTTCTTTAGAGAAAAGATTAGCATCAGGTTTTACATAAGACTAGCCACATAAATTTCGCAATTAAAGTTCCATACTGAGAACCAAGACATTAATGTACGTTAACGA
>JAVFBZ010040817.1:0-10640 GCA_032466195.1 Katharina tunicata
CCCCCCCCCCGCCCCCCCCCCCCCCCCCCCCCCCCCCCCCCCCCCCCCCCCCCCCCCCCCCCCCCCCCCCCCCCCCCAAACGCGAAACAATGAAAAGCAGACACGATCTTATTTAAGTGAGTTATTAATATAAAATGTTAGATTTACCACTCTCTATTTTTTTTATGTAGATTCTCTTCACATTTTCTATTCCTCTCTGTATGGTTTGACAAAATTAATGCTATTTAAGAAGGATAATTTGGTAATTAGAATGATGTGCAGAAACCAGACTTTCCTGTTAAAATATACGTTAAACTTTTTTGTTAACAATTTCGGTTCACTGGTGTTGCGCTGAATTTTTTTTAACACTACTTCTTTAATATTGTTCTAAAAAAAAAATGACAAAACTTACATCTTCTGTAGAAAATCTTACTGAATAAAAGTCCTTCGCTGTTTCCTCATTTTATTTACAGACCTTTGGGAAACAAGTGTTGACATTAAGCAATGTTAGCAAGTTTTTGCCGGGCGTGATTACAAGCAAGAATCGAAATAGGTTTAAAGAAATAAATCTCTGATTATGGCCAGGCTAATGAAATAAAAATCGATATGCTTCTGCAAGAAAGAATGTTAAAGTGCTCATGTAATTAAGGAAGGAAGAATTGGAAACTTGGAGAGGAACTGCCAACCCTTTTTTGACCGTGTTACATATGTAACTAAACTTCTAATTCTTTACGTTAAGAATACCTGGGATAGTTCTGATTGTTTTCAATGCTTCATTTGTTCATTGTAGTTGCTAAGTGATGGGCGAATTTATCCACATCTCCGTTTAGTAAATTCTGCTAAAGCAGGCCATTGTTAACTTGTGCCCAATGCCCTTTGATTTAAACACTTCAAGCAGATACTTGTTAATTTCACACTGTGTGCTCTAACTTGTTATCAAACGTAATCAGATTTTAGACATCGAAATACTTCAGAAGAAGAAGAGCTCCGGAGACTTTTTCAAGCTGTCTTCTCCAGTTTTTCCAAACGTGATCAAATTTAAGAAGCAGAACTGCAAATTTTTTGACATTTGGTTGAAGCTTATTAAGCGCTCAAGACGAACCTCTTTTCTTGGAACTAATCAATGTGAGCATTCAGACATAAAACATGGATAACGATGCTCGCATACTGGACGACAACGAGAATTACTGACAATGCTTTTTCTTCAGTAACGACCTGTTAGCACTGACGAGTCTGTGGCGTTAAGTAAATGTATATATTTGTGATGGCTTGGAACACTTACGTGAATAGAGTTGTCTAAAATAGTGTAAGGTACATTCTGTGAAACACAATTCGTTTCATTAAATAACCTTGGTTTTTCTAAGGTTGGTCGTGTAAATCAGTTTTGATTTGCATCCCTAGTCATTCTTGGTTGTTGGTTGATTAAACTAGTTGCAGTTGACAGATAACAACGTGAAGGTGACTGGTTAGAATATGATGCCCTTTCGATGTTAACGTCGACACAGCAAAGAGAACAAGAAATTAATTTGTTTGAAGGAAAAGCCATTCAAGGGAAAAACACAACATTTTGATTAAGCCACGTCCAAAATAATTAAAGCTTTTGCAACCATATAATTCAAATACCTTAATGTATACAGATGTTAGATATTGGTGTTAGAAGGTTGCAATTTACACGGAAATATGAAACCGTTGGAAGTTATTTTGTTGCATTTGAAAAAACTTAGTAGACAAAGACAAACTTTTAATAGGAATTGGATTCTTCCTATCAGCTCCTAATTGGAATAGTTTACATATTTTTTTATGGAATGAACAGCATATGACGCAAACAGAATAATAAAAATAAATACATACGATTTTCACATACATAAAGTATAGATTACGATGCCAGCAAGCCATCAACGATGTGTTTTCGATTATTCAAATATTGATCTTACTTGATGTCTTCTTGACGGCCATGTAACAAGTATCTGTACACTCTAAAACAGAAAATAAAATCATTCTCCGTACCGTCGAGTCTTTGACTCTAAGATATTGACTGGCCATCTTGTTCACCTTTACAGAGGTATGAGCCTATTTTAGTATGGAATTAAAGTTATGCTGCACTTTATATATATTTTTTGTATAAATGTAGAGAAAGAAAATTGTGCTGCACTATATATGTTTAGATTTATTTTCTATGAAGCCACAATTGTGATAGCCGATAGAAATAAATATTACCAAAACTCTACTAAGATGACATTCAATTAAGAAAAAAAACCCACACAACAGCGATGAAAACATCAGAAAGCACCTTTCATAAAGGTTTCGCTTACAAAATAATAAAACTTAATCGTCAAAGGTTCGCTGGTGAAGACGTCATTTTATGTGGATACATAAGACATACTAAAGGACAATCAGATAACTTGGCATTGAAAGTAAAAGAGCTGCCCTTGGCATCGTCTTACATCTGCCATCCTTTTAATGGTATATTCTCTCAAACTCTTGGCTGGAAATCCCTAAAACACTTGATTTATTAAAGACGCGAGACACACGGTTTGAATTCTACCATTATTATCCGGTTCATTGTATTCTACGTAGCCGTTTGAAATGGCTGTCGGCGTTATTTTATTTCACGTCAAGATCTGACATACTGGAGGGCCATGCTAGCTCATTGACGTTTGCGTTGTGAAGAAAGTCGACATGAGCTGTCTATGGCCACGCGTGGTCGTGCTGAAAGAACCCCCTCGTTTGGTCCATAACATAAAGAAGAGGAGATTGAAGAATTTGGTGAATGTGTCGAATCGCCGTCAGATTCCCATCAAACAGCCCCAAGTAAGATTTATGTGTGTATGTTATTGCTACCCACATCGTCACATGTCCGCCCCGAAAATCTGTCTATATGTTGAACGCAGTAAGGAGCAAAGTGTTCACCTCGGATTGTTGTACCATCGGTCACGTCAGTGGAAACGTCTCAATACAGGATCAACTATCGGTCGTATTCCCACCTTTCAGTGACGGTTCATACTTGTTTGACCTGACACCATCCTCAAACAGGCACATGCCATTAACACATCGATGGCGTTATTGTACATGTATGTAGCGATCTTGGGCAGGGAAGTGGTCTACATGTACCACATCTCGGACAGTGTCGTGTGGAATTGAGACGGGTATACCGATCCTATAAACGAGACGGGGTGCTTCAGCGCATGTCGAATTGACGTCATTAAGCTGAGTGTCCACTGAATTTAACGTTTAGCGTTAAGTGATGGTGGGTTCGATGGACATAGCACAAAATCCGAGGGGCCGCCTATACCCCGGAAGCTTTGGGATCCTGCTTCGCCGAAGCTGTATTTTGACAATAAATCTTCTCCCATTGTCCGTTGACATTTTGTCAAACATAAAAAACAAACAAATATAACAAAACTTAAACATTTTCATTATTACACGCCACGCTCAAAATATGTTAGATTTATATCTCGCAGACACATGGCATCTTTGATCTCTTTGAGGACGTACACAAGAATATGTATATAAACGGTCTCCAGGGTAATTTAGATTCGTTGTTCGAATATAGTGAAAAATGGGGCCTTACTGTCAATATCACCAATACGAAAAATATGGTATTCCGGCAAAGAGGTAAATTAAAGAATAATGTAAAATGGTTATACAACAGGTATTAATAGATAGCCTGGTGACGGCCCTGGATTTCACATGGTGCACGTATATTCGGCTTGATATTTACGGTCTTTGACGTTTACGTGTATTTTAACAAATATTCCTGTATTAGGGCAACAAAAGGTACAAAACCTGGTGTTTAGGCACTACACTACTTAAGGTACATTTGACAAAGATATTTCATTCAAAACATTTACATAATCAAAATTCTTACAACCTCCATAGATGTGTTTCTGTTTTAGATGTGTTCATAAACGATTCAGTAATGCGTGTATAATTGTGTTTCCTCCATGTAAAGTATTTGGACACCAGCTGCTAAAACGGAATAAGTACGACATCTTATTACATCTAAGTAGGGTATTGTAACATGGTTAAGATGCATTAAGGAACAGTGATAAAAGAAGCCGTTCTTGTTTCACGGTTCACTGAGCTCTGTCAGAATGAGAAATGAAAATTTCAACACGTTTGTAATTGAATCCAGTTAGTCTATAACCCGAGTTGGAATGGTATATAATAGAACAACTCTCTTATTGCTTAATAAGCATTTTCCATCATCTTGCCCTTTTTTAAAATACAAACACTTTAACATGCAATATGTTTATTACTTTTGCCTTTATATAAATGAGTTATGAATATCACATTAAAGTGATGTTATATGGACCCAGAGTCTGAAATAAAGTATAATAATAATAAAATAATAATAATAATAATAATAATAATTAAGGTTATTCAAATAATGTTTTTTAATTCTGTTTCAAGGTAGATTATGGAATTTTTTTTAAAAATTATAAGTGACCCTTATTTAGATGTTCAAGCGTAAAACAGGCATGCGTTTATAGATACAAAATTATTTGAATATTTGCGTTATTTTTTGATAAACCTGTTTGCTCAAGGCGCGATACATGTTTAAAGTAAACTTGTGTGAATAATTGTAAACACCATTGATCATAGACGAAGACTGTTATTTTAACATGCTATGATTCACAGATAAATAATGATAATTACAAACACACCTGCTGCTTTCTGGTTTTTTATGTCATGTCTGTTTAACGTCACAAATAACAAATTGTTTTTTATTACTGAACACTCGTGTGCTCAGGGAAATTACGAAACACAATTGTCAGAGATTTGAGTTATAGGCAGAGTAAAATTGTGTAAATTGTGTTAGCAGTAATTGTACACTTTGGGGGATTTTTTTTGAAACCAGACTGATGGTCACAGTTCTGCATTCACAGAAATAACGACATACTACCTGCGAATTTCTATAAGGGTTTCATATCTATCTTTCCAAGTTGGTATGTACCTTTTAGATTGATCATAGCATTTTTCGGAAGGGATAATTTCGAGATGAATCGACTGAGGTTATTTCCGTCGGGAAAAAGAACATATTACATCACAATGTAAAGCTTGTCGATTCTAACTTTTCTATAGGCTTTTCTGCAATAAAGCAGTAAAGAAACGCAGAATAGGCCCAAAGTTTGTCTTTTCTCCAATGATTGTAGTTTTGAACTGAAAAGGGTGTACTGGTTTCAGGAATATTTTTCGAATAAATCTGCAGCGAACAAAATCGTAAAGAATACGCGATTTGACTTATAAAGAGTTTTTTTTTTTTCAACAAAATTGAATAAATTATAGTTCTTGACTTAAGTAAATGAATAAAGTACCGTTTGTGAGAGGATTGTTGGGGGAGGGGGGTGTGTTAGCAACACTTCCTCATCCTCCTCTGAAGACGCCTTTGACTAGGTGTGAAGATGGCTATGAAAGGTATGGTTCTATCTTGAAGACTAACATAACATTTATCTACAGAACACTAGCCACTTTCGACCGACTAAAGTTTGACTAAATGAGAATTAAAAACTCTGACAACGTCTGGAAACTGTGAGTTTAATCTTTAAACCAGGCCATATCCTGTGAAATATTTCCAACTGACACCTTCGCACGGAACAACAGTCAATCGTCGTGCTTTTTCAAATGACTTCACAGCTGTAATGACAACACGGCCAGTATTGTTAAGATTGCATATGAAATTCAGAATGAATGGCTACAAAAGTAGGCTGCTTTGCAACTTAAGAAGCTTTGTTGAAATGTTAAAGGTTGTTGTTATAAAAAGTACATCAACGCCATTTGATTTGTGTTATCTTTTTACAGAACTCAAATCCTTTGAAGATGAACTCTGACCTCTACGTGTAACCAGATTATAAATACTTTAGTCTTATTGTGCTCCTCTAAAGTGTTCATATACTTGTATGTACTGAGTAATATGTTTTGTATTCTTTCTACTTAGAAGAGATAATCGCAGAATTTTTGAAATTTTGTTGCAGTCTTAGGTGTTTAATATTTTAGTATGACTTTTGAGATTTCGTGTTTCGTGTCTGCAAAAAAACAACAACAACATATTATACACTCAATATGAAGTTGATTCACAAAGATCAACTTTATAGTTGGTTTGGGATAATTGGCCCCACCGGCACATACATTTTAAAGCCACAAAATGTTAAATAGTAAGTGTTCCTGGGATTTATTTTCATTCTCAAAAAGTGTCTATGTAATATTCAAGACAAAATCAATATTCAAATATTTCCACTCTGTTCTATGTTTAACACTTCTAAACGTAAACATGAATAAAACCCGTCAGTAAAGAAGTCTTACCACAGTTCACGTTATCTATTTCATTGGTCGTTTTAAACGTATACTAAAAATGTGCCTACTATTTGAGTCCTGTATAAAGCCAAAATGTGAAAAAAGTTTTCATTAGTGAATCCAATGTGTTCAATCAAATAAAAGAAAATCCATGAAGTATTACTGTGAAATTCGTCTAAATTTGGACAGTTAAATGTACTTCAAACGCATGCAATGAATTGAAACTCAATGAAATGAAAATGAGACTGATTGTAAGGAAATAAATCATAACAACGGAAAGTTTGTTTTAACGCTGATCTTGATTAATGTATGCATATGAATTCAATTCGTTTCATAAGGGAGAGATTTACGGACTTGTTTTGCCACTAGGGGGCTTTGTTGATTGACTTCCTGCTTATGAATCATCTTAAACACAAAATGCAATTTCTGTCCGCTGTTACTAATCCCAGTACTAATACAGCAACTCTCCTATTGATTATAGAAAAGTTAATGTTACTAGGCCATAATAAATTATCATCATTTTTGACAAATTCAATCGATGTAAAAATACACTTTAGTTTAACGGTACGCTTAATACTGCCAGAATGACAATGAAAACTCAACAACATCTTCAACAGAGGCCTATCTATCTGTCTTATTTGTTACCCTGATCATATAGTGGGAAATATTCCATCTTACACCTTAACGTATAATGTAAAAAATCTTGCTGCTTTTTCAAATTACCTCTCAGTCGAACTGTTAAACTTAAAATAAGAGCTCACGAGTGTTCGCCACCTGAATTAACCTTGAATGAAACCTTAAAACAAATATGTACTGATTAATTGATTGTATTGATTTCAAATTTTCTTTTGTAAATTATTTGAAGAGATTAACACGGATTTATAGAAATGTTGCTGTCTTCATGCCTGTTAAATGATTTTCTCGGTTGTCTGTTGCTGCTAGACGTACTAATTCGTTCAATTTGATTTTGGAACACATAGGATAACTTTGAATACGGTTTAAAAGCATTTAGGTCCCATCCGCCTATATCTAGGGTCCCACATTTTTTAGAATTTCAAGTATTGATTATTGTTGTGATACATTTAAAGTGTCCTCCAGTCAGACTTTACTGACACAAATTCACATTACTATCTCTTCTTCAATATGTACCCGTTTCTCTTGTACATATATGTATTTAACATGTATATATGTGTGTGGCACTTCGATCTTTATAGATATAGATTTCTAATATCTATATGTGTGAAGGTTCAGACTTTTCTGCAAGCGTCGTTTCACTGCAGCAGGGAGATACGACTTTTGGATCTCGCTACATTCAAGTGATAAATCAAGGTTGATCAGAGACGTAAAAACGTATTCTTGTTTCGTCGTTCACTGAACACTGTCAGAATGACAAATGGAAATTCTAAAACGTCTCTAACTGAACTCTCTCAGTGTTAATGGGTAATCTATAACCCGCTATTAGGTCGTGAGGTATATTGCAACCAGCACAACAAATTCCAATCATCTTGTTCTTTTTTTTTTATTACATTTCTTTACAGTCTCAATGTTAAAATATCCGAATAATAAGGACAGTTTTGAGTTAAAAAAAGGTAAAAGACAGCTACTTTTTTGTCGACCAGCCTTGATTTGGTTTTTGGTTAAAAATGTCCATGTCGGGAAAACTTGAAAGATGAATATTCTTTAATCGTTTTTATGCTGTAGAAGTTCATTAAGTAACTGTAGTTGCATATTCCCGCCACTTTTTATAAGCCGTCAAGCGCAAGGCGCTTTACATATTAATACCAACATTTTCAATATACCATTATTCGGAACTGTTTTAAATTTGTTTTGTCCTATCAGATAAATATCTAGATGATAATAAATGTACTGTGATTCCCACTGAATAATTTGACATAGACCAAAGTCACAACTCCGAGAAACGACAATATACGCATGTTTAGTTTCTATATTTCGGTTTATTAAACAATCATCATCCTGGTAATCCTGAAATAAACCGAAATATGGAAACCAAAACATGCGTATCTTGTCGTTTCTCGGAGTTGTGACTTTGGTCTACTATGATAACTAATGTACTAAGCAGTATTGTATCAGCCAATATACGCCCAGATTATGCAACTTAAGTGAATAATGACGGCGTTATTCTACTGTTCAAATTCTGAAACTGAAACTACCTAATCAACCATCATGTCCTATCCAGTTTATTGCATTTCTAGTAAAGCCTATTCAAGGTATGTGCTAGACGTTTTCTCTCAACGGTTTGACAGTTGGCTATGGGACCAACTGATAACATTACGCCTTATGCCGAAATATTTGAGGTATAAAGCCACATTGGAAAACGGGATGTCACTATCCTTTTGCAATATAACATGAAAATTTGCATGACATGCCATGTATGTTTTCATGGCCGACTTT
Organism: Katharina tunicata; assembly: GCA_032466195.1. Taxonomy (NCBI): domain Eukaryota; kingdom Metazoa; phylum Mollusca; class Polyplacophora; order Chitonida; family Mopaliidae; genus Katharina; species Katharina tunicata. The sequence continues at coordinate 8,686 of JAVFBZ010040817.1, forward strand.
ACTCTGTCAGAAGGATCAATCAAACATAGACAACATCCTTATATTCCGACTAGCAGATCTTTCTGTATATCGGTTCTTTTTCAACAGACAACGTGGAACAAATTTCAATTATCCTATTATTTGACGTCCGTTCAAAGAAAGTTTAAAAGCATTATATATCTAGAATTAACATATTTCAGTTCGTCGGTTGTATTGTTGGCAACTGTTTTGCCTTTTTTCTTCAAAAATTAAAGCTGAGTAATTATGAAGTATGCCCACCTTATTGTCAGTGTAAATGCGTCTAAAGAAAATCATAAGACATAGAAGATCTAGCCTGTTATACTTATAAACAAATTAATTCACATTAAATGTGTTTTGCTGTTAAAAATAAAAATCAATTTAAAGCAATGTGTTTTGCTTCTTGAGGTTGTCCTCAGTTCGAGAAGTTACCAGAACCAGTACAGAAGAGACCAGAGCTTGAACATGAAACATTTACAGATATCTCAATATTCAACCAGACACATGTAACATAATGAAAATAAGCCAAGGTTAAAATATATAACAACGAATTCTTGTTTTACCCTTCGGTGCACACTGTCAGGGTGACAAATGAAAAATCCAGAGCGTCTTTGTCTAAAGCAGCTTCGTCCTAATGACAAACTTTTCCCCCGTCTTAATAAAACTCTTGACGAATATAACTACTGTCACGTCTACTCACAACAATTTTCGGTCATGTTAGTTTATATTGAATTACTTTACAGTGTAAGTTAAAGAATATCGTTTGTAAGTTTTCGCCAGAAACCAAGATAATCATACACAACATATCGATTGTTACCACACGCATTGATATATAGATAATACCCGAAGTGCATGTGCAGTGCTGTTTAGTCACGGAAGACTCAAATCCAGTTTGAAGCCCGTTTCTCCGTTTCTGGCGAGACATTGCTACAACATCATGGTATAAACAAGATTCAAGTAAACAGTGATGTGAAGTATCTCCCACGAGGTAGCAGACCCAAAGCGACATCTCACCCTTCTCTAATAGGGCAGTGCTGCACCGGAAAAGCATTTTGCGTACGAAAAACTTGTCTTGTCTCCACGAGAACCGTTCGGAATCGCTTTAAAATGGCTAAATATTGTGTCAGCAGACCAATTCAACGACCAGTACTCCCCTAGGCCCGCCGACAACCAACGATTGGTGCAAAGAGAGTCGTGTTTTGTTCCATATTACTAAAGGGAGATTGGCGAAGGTGCAATATACGCGATGATACAGCGACCAGACGATCCCATTCGGTGGGGGCTCGGCCATAATGTGGGAATGTGTCTCAAGTGATTGTCATGAACACAATTTGAACATAACCCGCCCACAAGTTTTCCCCACAACGCAATGGAACAATTGTTATTTCCTAATAAGGGGTGTGGCGCTTAACTTTCTTGAGGAAACACGTCATGGAAACCCCATTAGAGAAATATTCTTAACACGTGTTTATGCTGTGGAACTTGACAAAGGTATTTAAATATTCCATTCACTCTTTTCCACAGTCATTATGCTTCAGGCGCTATTATGCATGTCAATAGAAGCCATCTGCACATCCCATGAAAGAACAATTAAACAAGTGTAGTAATGTTGTCCGACAAGAAATATTTCACTCTTTTTCTTAACATAGCACATTATGCATTAAGAATATACAAATAATTAAAATTACAAAATGCACCTGTTGCTTCATTTATTTGTGTATGCTTTTTGAGGTTAGTATCAGTCAGGTTCGTTTAGTGCGCTCATTCAACTAATTGTTAGAGAAGGGTGCTAAAGAGGAAAAATCTTCCCCATACAAAGAAAATAACAAGTCTGCCAATATAAAAATTCCGAAAAAAGCAACAACTATGTTAATGTCAACAGTCCCGAATCAAAGAAGTAACAACAAAGCAACTGGTTGAGATAAACTTCCATGCTTTATAATGAACGACTGAATTCC
>JAVFBZ010040828.1:0-10640 GCA_032466195.1 Katharina tunicata
GGGGCAAAGCGTGTTCTAATTAGCTTAGACCGCACAGATGGTCGAGTTATCATTGAAATTATACTGTATACAATAGTTCGTGATAAAAGAGCAAGATGCGTCCACCTTTCAGATTAACCTTATTTTTAAACTCTTTGTGATGGATTTATTTACATACAGAATCAGTTTTTATATTAAATGAATTGAATAATTGGATTTACTCAGGCGATATATTCATTAAACACATCTAGCTTAATAAGATATTCGTTTAATCTTACAGTAAAAAAAAAAACAAGCGTTCGCCGTGAACACCATTTACATGTACACTTCAGTTAAAAAAAACATATTTCTACAGATTTAGCAGATTTGTGACATGATAAACTTTCCCGATTTCTAGCAACGAAATATAATTCTTCCCTTCTTCTTTAAAAATGAAGTACCATGTCACACTCAAGAAGAAAAACCTTAACATGAAAGAAACAAATCGAAACTACCGTCTGCTTCTAACGATTGCAGCTGTTTTTCAGTGTATTGGGTAAATTTAATCCTTGAAAATATTCATTTAATCAGTGTATTGGATAAATGTTATCCTTGTAAAGGTTCAACACAGGACATTCGCGAATCTGTCTTTTCCAAGACCATTCCATATTTAGTAAGCTTCCGTTCGAGATCTAGTAACCAGTACTTCTTTGTCAGATAATCCTCTCCCAGGGTCGCGGGGGCTAACATGGACAATTAACAGCTCAAGTGGTCAGAGTTTAAAATCCCAACGTCAGCTGTACCATATGTTATAAAGCCGTCTCTGAATGTAACAAACACTGTATCTATTATATATAAAAATAAAGGCCTCTAAATCGAGTGCGGGTGAGCAGCAATGAAAAAACATGGTCGATAACCTCAGCATTGTCCCAGACGCTTTGGTAGGCTTTTTATGATTATCATTTCACTGATAAGCTAGTCTCAGGTATATTCTCGACGCTGCATCAAATTCACTTAAGGTTATTGCCTTTATTTGTTATAATGGCTAGGTTTTTTTCGTCAAAGTAATACAGAAAGTCATCGTGTTTATCTCATCAATAATAATAAGATCATCTGATCATTTAAACTGATCATTGCTAATGTAAACATCCCGATATGAGAATAAGGATTGCGTGTAATGGATTGGACAATTTTGACGACTACTCAGTCAAATGGATTAATAAACTAATGGATAGGAATATAAATTCGAACACAGTTGCTGAATTCTGAATGCATCCTAACGATCCAAATTTCCTAAGAGCATATATTTCCTGATACTGTCTTCATTACATGAAGTTAGATGAAACTTTCAGATTGTCTTTATTCAAATTGAATTGAAAATATATTTCTACTTTCTCTTCGTGACCGTAAAAAAAAACAAAATAAAAATCCATGAGTAAACATATATATTTTTAATAAACAGAAAGTAAATTTGCTTGCCTCCTCCGGGATTCAAACTCGTGTCTCTGTTTAGCAGGGCCAGCGTTCTAACCGACCGAGTTACATCTAGCGGTTCACGGTGGAATTAACGAATTTTTTTATCTAGATATTACCCGCAAATGTGTTTTTTCTTATTTTGGATTCGTGCCTGGGCAAGCGGTCTAACCGAACGAGCTACAGATATTTGATTTACTTCCAAAAACAATCCACTATCAATATATACAAAAATTGCCTCAAAACTTGTAGAGACAGAAGATGTTTTAAACAAAAAATAATGTGAATATTAATTATGTATCATATAACAATAAGGATCGTACATAAGAATTGTGTGATCGCCTAAAAACACCTGTATCCACCTTCAGATTAAAGGTGCACTCTTCACAGAAAATAGATTTGTATTCCAAGATGTTTTGTCGAATACTCCTAGCACGTACATGTGCTAGTGACCTTTAATTTGCAAACCTTGAGAATATACTGCGGCTAAGGGTGTACGAGCTTCAAGACGGTCATAAAAATCCATGAGGCGAAGTGGTGTACGAGGTTCGAGACGGTCATAAAAATCCGTACCCCCTTTGAAAAACGTCAATAACTAATAATATCTTTAAGAAAATGAACAGCAAGAAAACGTTATTTCTCTTCGTTTCCCATTATGAGACTTTTTCGATTTTAAACACCTTGAATTCAAATCCTTATGTCTGTTGACTCAATATAAACATTTTTGTCAATCTTTGAGTTACAAATGTAGCAATGACATGATGCTGTGGAGGGGGGAAAGCTGGGTCTAATGAATTGCCATAACGTTTATAAGTACAATTCACAGCCTTTATAATTTTTACCACTAAAAGATGTATGTACATTGGTTAAAAATTAGAAATAAAGCGATGAAAACGTGTAAACTAGAAGCGGTGTTATAATTTAACTATCTCAATGAAACACATGCAGACCTGATAAGAAAGGATTTATGATAATTCTGTATTTTTGGCGTATGTTGGACATTTGTCCAAATCAGTTAACATTTCCCCAGTTTGGTGAAATTATGTAAAGCGGGAAAAACTTTGTTGATGTCTCTAAGCCGTAGCCTTACTTTGCAGAAAACATACTTTCGAAATAGAGGAACTCATCCGCGCTAGGCCTGTAAGATCCTTTTTACATAGTATTTCACACCAACAAAACAAAGCCCGGGCCTTGTTTGTTACAACAACTGTATTTTTTTCCAGGCTTATAGAAACAGTGCAGACGGAAGATATTAATTAACCAACTACATGTACACGATTTGGCACGGAAACGTCATCAAGTCATGCCCTATAGGTATTAAAAAATAACAGCAAAGAATTTAAAGCACGATTGATTGATTGGTGTTTTAATACTTTACATTTTAAGATTGATCTCTTCCAATGTCAAAAAGATAAATAATTTAAACTGAATAGGACAGACATAAGTAATTAACAATTAAATAAGCGTATTAATGCTTCAGATTTGAAATTGTATATATTTAAAAATGTTCAAGTTGTAAAATGTATAGCTATGTAAGCCATAAACTGAGCAATCCTTAAAAAACAATCACAATTTTGATTTCAGTAAAAAGTATATTTTGTGATACACACCGATCATCTTAATGTACTTGATGACAACATGGCCAGCAATGTTGTCCAACAAGTCGTTCATAGAGGTGACTCGTTCAAAAGCTTTTATATACGGCTACGTGCAACTACACGTAATCAGATTAAGTGAAAATATTTGAACGGATTAGGTTGAAGCTGTATTAAATTGAGCGTTCCTGATATAATAAAGAAACCATTTTATAGACACGACCTAATTAGACCGTTTGAGGCTGTTAGGGCAAGCGCTTTCCTAACGGAAGTTATGAGAGAAAAACACCGTAACTGACTCCTACAACTGACAGAAGAGATCTGCTGAACTTTACTCCTTCAGATCAGCAATATTTGTGTGGTCTTCATATTAAGTCAAATCTCAAATCTGTATGTTTTTTTCAAATTATGTTATGGCGAATATTATATGGAGGCCGGCAGAAATTAAAACGTATCAATATCAACAAATACAGATAACATGAAGACAAGACAAACGCTTCAAAATGTTATTCAGGGATACAAATAAACAATCTTTATACAACTTTTTCTAAGTATTACTATATGCCTCTGTTCGGTAAATATTCTGTACTTCATATGCCCAACAGGTGGAAATAATGTAGATCCGTACATGATATATAAGACAGAAAAGATAATCCATTTCCCGACGACATGACACTGTTGTGCGACTGTTGATTCTGATAGGCTGAATATATTTATCTTCATTGATTATTAACCTACCCAGAGGTAATTTTAAAGATGGTCACATTTTTCCATCGTCTGATCTTGAAACTATCTAGTCTTGGTTAAATAGTAACATACATTCCAAAGGAACCTTCAAGTAGTGTAAATATTTCAAATTGTCTGCAGTTGAATCTACCAAGAACTACATTGGAGGATTTCTTAATAAAGATAAAGTTATTTGTCTTATTGTTATTTTGACATCCTATCGAATCATAGATCATAAGCCAATTGAGGAGTTTTCTCCAAGCATTTAATTACCAAAAACTACCACTTTAAGTTTTCCTCCGAAAACACACAATGTAGCTGGGGTTAGATAACCGATGCCAGTAAATGTATTATAAATTTACCGTATAAGCTCATCAGAATTTTGCAAAGCATGTAACTGTTTTTAAAATAATAATATAAATTGCCTTTTTTACTCAGGTTAGGGTGTGTCATCTAAAGAATGACATTTATATCGTTTCATCCTTAGTGACTACGTTAGTGTTGATTTTTTTACCCTTTAGTCACGAACATTGTGAAAACAATCTGAACTCATGTGTTCGTTACCCTAACTTCATAATAAAATGTTGGGATAACGCTTTATGAACCAAACAAATTATATCAAACGACAATATAAGGAAGTTGCATAAAAACGCGGTTCATTTCATCCACTAACAATATGATGACGTCACAAATGATCTCGTGTTTCGAATACCTCCAGAAGGTCCGGACTGGTATGAATTGCCGTAGAAAATAATAATATTGCTCTTGTGGATGGTTCAATGATAAAACTCTTGTGGATTATCAGTTCCACCGATTGTTACAGCATTATTAATGGTATACAAACATCAATGTATAATATCCTCTTTAAATCACATTAAGCTCAAAATGTGATGATGGAGAGATGCAAAACGTGAAATTACCTAAACGTTGTGCAACATGTTTATTCCTTATTTTTTTTTATCATTTTATGCGCGTCTCGGTCAAACAAAAATCTCAATTTCGTCATCAATATCTCAGTTTAAATATTCGGATACTGATTTTTAAACAACTTGTTTTTTATCCTCCATATGCCGATAGTTTGATCTGAGTCCTAAGAACATTCCTTAATTTGCTCTTCGTATTTCATAACATCTGGCAAATCCGCTCAAAAGATCTATATGCCAACAGTGTAATTTCATTCTTCTACGTTTTCTCAGCTTCCAAGGCCAAAACTTTCTTTTAATCTTCCTAAATCAGAAAAGTCGGAAATATGTCCGCTTCTATTTTGCAGAGATTTGAGATTTATTGCATTGGGTCAAAGACCGAAGTTATGGTGGCAGCTGCGGCAGTATGCTCCCATCGTCTTCGTCCATATTTTCTAGAGACACCAAGGTTTTTTCACGGGCTCTAGACCTTTATTTCCAACACCATCTTAAGAAAGCCTTCATCTGCAGTGATTTGCTATAGTTTTCAGCTATTAAAAGCTATAAGGTTACGCACCAAGCAATCCTCCAGATTCTTGTTCAATGGTATGGTCTAGTAGCGAGTGGAGCAGAGGTTCGCTTCTGCTGGATGCCCAGTCATCTGGTTGTCAACGGAGACACAGTTGTAGACAGGGAAGGAAAAAGAAACACTTAACCAACACATTTCCTGATCAAAAATATACTATGACGATGTTAATCCCAATATATCCAAACTCATAGCTAAACATTGGCGGTGTATGGGATGGGAGAGTCACCATCAAACATCACGATATACATCCTGCCATAGCATTCCCATTCCCATGAAATGTCTCGTAAATATCAACTGGTTGTAACGCGATGTCGTATATGCCACTGTGTTGTCACTAAACGCATCTACTGAACAAGGATCCCGGCTGTACTTTTTGATAGACTGTATTGCAGCAAACACATATTTGTGTTACTGTGCGGATTTCTCAATTTGTACAGCTTGAACGCAGTTACATATCTAAGATTTGAACAGGAACATTTTAACATACCTTACCTCCTTTAAAAATTATGAACATTTATGTCCGTCCTCTTTTATAGTTGGATATGTTTCTAATTAAGTAAACGGCGTTGGATGATTTGAAATAAGGTATCACAGTTGTTAAAATGTTCACGCCATATATAGCTGAAATACCAATGAAAGTGGTATAAAAGACCAATCAATCAATCAATCAATCTTTCAATATATCCGGTGAACTATGACATCAACTACATAATGCATTACTTCCGATTTTTGAGATGGTCAGATATACTGGCGTTCAAACATGACAGTTTCCCAAATTCAAGGATCTTACGATAATAGTAATGCATGTACACTCCTAATCTCAACATGGAACAGGAATTGTAGTGATCCTCAGTTATTGAGGTCATCATCAATCACGCAGCATGATGCTCTTTACGTTGCATTTTTCTACGTGATCTCGACGATAGCGACAATGATTTCCCGATAAAGTGAGTCCGATAAAGGCAATGACTATGCCACATACTGATACCATTCTAGCGCTGCGCCTGATAACAAACGTGTTCTCCAAAAAAGCTTTACTTAGACTGGGTGTAGTCAACTGTGTTTTTGTGAAGGTTGTTGGTAAATTAACCCTTAGTCTCTAGAGGCAAATGTGATTGTTTTATCAATTGATTAACATATACACTTTGCTTAAAAATTACTTTACTTTAAGCAATTAGTCCTCGTATAATAATGTTGTGACATTGTCTCCAAACAAGAGGTGTCATTAATGTGCGGTTCTTGCGGAAATTGCCAATATTTTCGTCTTATTATTTAATAGTGTGTCCACATTATGAACCTGAAAATGCTGTATTACACGCACCGATTATTCTGAATATGCAAATTTAGCCATACATTATTTCAAAGTGGTGTCCATGGAAGATATATTCAAACGCCTCGACAATAGTTGAAAGGCAGGAACACAGTTATGCAATTAATGATTTTAATTAGATCTGAAGGTAGGATGAGAATGTAGAAAGGCGGAATGTTTACTTTCTCTAATTAAGTTATGATGTAACGTGATACTGCTCACGTCACGGAACATATCATTTATCTATATTATATAGAGTTTTCTGTCATGTTATAGCTAAAAACATTACAGTTTCTGGTAGGATACATTATTACATATTGAAAGCTTTGTAAACATGAGTGGTGTATTCTCCAACCTTTCGGAGAAAATTTTTTCCATCTTCAGACATTGGTTAATACAAGGTATAATACGTATAATGAATCTATATATACTCTGGTGACAATAGTTCAACAAAACAAAGCAGAATCCATTGCAGGTTAGATACATGCAGATTACATAAGTTACAGGCTGATACAAATATGAATTAAGAAAGAGACAGAGAGCAGTTCAGTGGTGCTGAGTGTGGAGTATGCAATACAAAATTATCAGAGAAAAGACCGGAGGCAATCAAAATTTTCTTTCTCTACATTTATACAAATATATATACAGAAACTGCGGCAACAAAACATATAGAGGAGCATGAAATAAGGTATTGAATAAATATATAGGGAGTGAATTACAGCATGTTATTAAGATCTGCAATTTGAAGGGATTTTTTTTCGGAGTTTAAAATCAAAATTACTTGAATCAAGAAATTCATGAGGCATTAGATTTAGATTGTGACTGCTAGATAAGCAGTGTTGAGCAAAGCAGAAAATGTTTATATGCTTTCTCAGATATTATAGTCTACTAATGTTTCAGAAAACTGTCGCATAGTTTTCCCAATGTAGGAAGCCCGGCACTCACCACAATTATATTTGTGGAACAATAATATGTAAACTATTTTTTTCTACAGCTTTAAGAAAAATAATTATTTCATGAAATATTTGCTACCTCTTTTTCAAATTGCTATTTCTTTTGCACCATTAATGTTAACTGTACTATTTTACATCGACTTATCGTACGTCATATAAACAAAAAGATATTCATTCAGTATTTTCTTAGTTGTTTTAGTTTTCTTACAATAATGTGTTAAAGTTAATAAATCCGAAAGATGAGTGAAAATAGTGCAATTTTAATTTAAAATAAATGTATCTTAAAAAGAAAAACTAATATTAAAATCGGAATGACAGTTTTGTAGCTCTTTGTTGAAATGAAGTGTGCAAAAACTCATTACTGTAGGTATAATAGCCAGGGAGTTGGCATTCCTCCAAGCATGAGAAAAATGAAAGCAGATATCTGCAGTTTTGAGGATTAAAACAAATGGTCAAATACTTAGGATATGTTGACAGCTGCAGTAGTATGATTGGTTCCCATCACCTTCATCCATCTTATCTAGAAACACCAAGGTTATTTTAATGGCTCTATTTCAACATTTGACCGTATTTCAACACCATCTAAAGAAAGCCCTCATCTGCAGTGATTCTCTGTCGTACATTTAAGCTATTGACAGCTTTAAGGTTAAACACCCAGCAATCTTGTTGATTCTTTTCAATAGTATGATACAGTGTTAAGTGGAGCAGAGGCTATCTTCTGTTGGATTTGTAGACAGGGAAGAAAACTCCCCCTTAACCAGATCATGTATTTGTTTGTTTGCTTGATTGGTGTTTAACGTCGTACTCAAGAGTATCCCCTATATGACGACTTATTAATTTGCGTTGCTGGTGTATGGTGAAAAACCGGGAAGAACCCTCGTATAAACCACCCCGCAAACTACGCAGCCACCGGAAAACTTCAACCACGGAGCCACGGCGCGTCCCCCAGACCATGTAGCAATCAAAAATATACTTAAGATGTAAAGCCCAATATATCCAAATTCATAGTTTAGCATTGGCGGTGTGTGTGGGACGAGAAAGTCACCACCACACATCACATTATACATCCGGCCATTGTATTCACATTCCCATTAAATGTCTCTTAAGATCTGGGGCCGGTTGCTCAAAGCAGTGTTAGCCGCAAATACCAGATTAAAACACTAATCGCGGTATTAGAGAAGGCCTTCAACATGGCGTGACGTCATCTAAACAAGGATTAAATTTAATACTGCTTTGAGCAACCGGCCCCAGGTTCTAAAACGATATCGTACATGCCACTGTGTTCTCTATCAAACATCTACCGAACAAGTATGCTGGCTCTCCAATATGCGTAGATTTAGATATCCTGTATGGTATCGAACACATACATGTTGTATTTATTTTACTGAACGGATTTCGCAATTAATACCGATTGAATACATATAAATATTTACGATTTTAGAAGAAACATTTTTACCTAGTATAAAATGAACACTTTGTCTGTCTTCTTGGAGTTTACTGTTTTTGGTTTAAGTATATGGCCTTGGATGACTCGAATTAAAACATAGTGATTAGTTTAATAATTTCAAAGTATCACAGTTATTAAAATGTTTACGTCGCATATAGCTGAAATACCAAGGAAAGAGGCGTAAAAGAAGCGATCTATCAACAATCCCGTAAGCTCGGACGTCAACTACATTATGCAATGCTTGAGATTGTTTGTGATAGTGTGGAATACTAGCGTTCAACCATGACAGTTTCCCCAAAACGTAAAAGGCTTTTACGATAATAGTAATGCATTTCCAGTCCTTATTCTCAACACGGAACAGGAATTCTAGTGATGGCCCTCGAGTATTGCCTTCATCACCAACCACGCAGCATGATGCCCTTTACATTGCCTATTTCTGCTTGGATTCGACTAGCGACAATGATTTCCCGATAAATTGAGTCTGATTAAGGCTAACTTTGCTACATTATATAGCTGTCTGAAATCAGACTTGTGTTCCAAAAAGCTGTACTTAGACTGGGTGTTGTCAACTGAGTTCTTGAAGGTTGTTGGTAAATTAACCCTTAGTACCGTTACTATATTCTCTATTTACAAAGTGCTTTACTTTAAACAATTAGTCAATGTAAAACAATCCTGTGGCAATGTATCCAAACTCCAGCTAAAATGAGGATCGTCAATCAGTGCGGTTCATTGATGTGCTGTTCCTGCGGAAATTGTCACATTTTTCGTTTATAATAGTGTGTCCACATTATGAACCTAAAAATGCTGTATGACACGCACCGATTATTCTGAATATGCAAATTGAGCCATAAAATATTTCAAGGTGGTGTTCATAAAAGATATATTCAAACGCCTCGACAATAGTTGAACGGCAGGAACACAGTTATGCAATTAATAATTTTTTTGTAGATCTGAAGATAGGATGAGATTATAGGAGGGTGAGGTGTTCTTTCTCCAATTAAGTAATGATTTATAGTGATACAGCTGACGTCACAGAGAGATCGTTTATCTATGTTATCTTGTTTTCTGTTATGTTATGGCAAAACTATTAGTTTCTGGTGGGATACATTATAACTCCTCGAAAACGTTGTTATTAGAAAGTTGATCAAACGTAAACATAAGTGCACTGGACATCAGAGAAAGAAATGGGGTAGCAAGATTTCAGTTGGGTAGTCACAGACTACCAAATGAGACTGGTCGCTGGCAAAATATTCAGAGGAAAAGCAGAATATGTCTAGCATGTGAAATAGGTAATGAATGGCACTTTTTCTTGCCCGAAATTTAAAACTATTAGAGAGCGCTATCTATCACGACACAATTACAATCGACCAAGCTCCTTCATACTTAGGGAACTTTTCCAAACAAACAAAAACGGCTGGGAGAGTTTATAGACAAATGTATAAACAGATTAAAGAATCATGATGTTAACAGTGAAATGTATTTGTGTTAATTCATCTTTGTATTATATTCAAGATATTTTGTTCTTATGATGTAATATAAATTCATTAAACATGTAACACGTCGTACCACCCGTGTGGCTTTAGAGTGAAATAAAGAGCTTGAACCGTTACATTTATGTTTTATTTATTTCAGATTCCAACTGGCGTTAAGTCCAGTTAAAGGACTGATAATCTTGACAAAATATATAT
>JAVFBZ010040839.1:0-10639 GCA_032466195.1 Katharina tunicata
GCCGACAAGATTTGAAGTGATTAAACTGTACAATTAAATTAGTTGCTTTGTGAAATACAGGTTTTAATGCCACAAACGAAAAATAACAAAACAACAGACTTTTAGTTTTGTCAATAGTTGCTAAACCAGTTGAAAAAAACCCGATCCATTCCTTGTAAATATTTCATCAGCTGGCCATTTCATAAAGGTCTCTTGAAATCCTGAAATAAGCTATCAGAAATCCTATTCCATTGTCCATTACTACCTGTACTTGGTCGTCAGAGGGCGAGTGATAAGTGTGATTTTCTTTTTTTACAATTCAAATTGATTATTTTTGTCTGGCTTGTTTTTCAAAATGAAATAATAACTAGCTGTGGGCTGTAACTGTATTTTGATAACCGATGGGGCCGCCAAATAAAGCAACAATAGTAGCAATAGATTACCGACACGCGGATTGGAGCTACTCGATCAATACCTTTCATACAAATGAAGTTATAACACGTTTGCTGTTCAATGATTCTATCATTTGAATTACAAATCATACATTCAATTGACAAAACTTCCTTATCTGGAAATTTTACCATATGCAGTATTCCGTACAATTTAATTTATTTGAAAAGTTCATTTTTCGGTTGTAGGATTATATGTTGCGTATATTTCTATACACACTAAATGTAAGACACATTTATGTGATCTGGGCTAAAGGGCACCAGAATACCGATTTATGTGTGGATTCGAGTTGTGAATCAGCGTAATACTAAACTGTAACCGTCGATTTAAGTCCGTGTCTCAACATTATTTGGTTGTTGAACATCTATTGGCATTGCGGTTGGATTTTCATGAAGAAATCAATTTATTGTGTCATTAAAATTCTCCCCTACTTCATTAAGTCTGATCAGCCTTATCTGACGCGTAGAATACTGAATCCCTCCAACTACATGTGCACTGACACAGCTGGATTATTTTTCCTCATGGATTGGTAAATCGTTATTAGCCTGTCAGTTTTATTTGTTGACGGTTTTCTGGAAAGGACCTTAGCATGCGGTTATAATACGACTATGAAAAAGGCATAAGATTTGAAACCCCTTGTTTCTGATTGTTCTGCGTTGCTAAAATAGTAATCTAGGTTTAGCTAGAGAGGCTCGTCAGTTGAATGCAAGTAAAACAAATCATTTATTATTGTTTTGTTTTTTTATAATATATGATATTTTCCTCTCATACATTACCTGAAGATATAAATAGTCTCCCTGTCCATAAAACGTGCGCATCCGTGTTTTGTATGACCGCATATAGGTTTTAAAGAGTCCGATTTGTGTACTGGCTTGTGCTTAACCTTATTCTATCGGCAATCATATGTATAGCTTTTGTTTGCATACCCACAATCACTTACGTCCTAAAGCTAGTTTTCTTATTTATTTTGTATGAAAATAAAATGCGAAATACTGTGTATCAGTTATTAAGTACTGTTATAGTTTAGAAATTACACTGTCCATTTTATAGGCTTATGTGGGTACAATGTGGCGTCTGCATGGAATTTGATCATGGCAGAATATTTCAATTGTATTTTAGGCAGACGTCCTTGTGTTTGACTATCAAACCTCAAAGTTTGCACATGTATGTGTAAAATTGAAACGGAACCGTGTGTGAAATACATACATGTACATGTACGTGCCCTAGATGTGCAGCTCATTTTGGTCCTATACATTATCCCACATTAGAACCGCTACGGCCCAATTCCTAAGTAAAGGCTGGAGATATTGATGGTACACATCTTCATTCCTGCAAATTTCGGAAAATGCATCAAACGGTTTCTGCGAAATCCATTCCTCAATGGATTTAATCTCCAAAATATACTCCGGAACAACACAAGCGAGGTAACTAGGGACGACTGTTCTTGTTTCTGCTATATATATATTTTTGTATAAATATATATTTAATTTCTGAAATACTTCTCTTTTGGCAATTATAACGTCTCTGCTTAAACCAGCTTAACTGAAAACAACAGATTAAATAAAATCATCATCACTCCTGATGATTTTTTGTCAGATAAACCGAACCATTGAGTCAAAATAATTTGTTTATCCTACTTCGGATTTCGTATACTTTGCAATGCTGCAGTTCTCTGTGTTATTTATTCTATTCAACTAAGTATTGCCGATTCAAGATATGTAAATAGCCCACAAGACTTCGACTCCGCTATTTTATGATGTCTTACAGGTAATTAAGGCATTAAACACCGTAACATATTTAATATAATAGTTTGATAACTCATAAATGGACATGTATTATACTACAGTTAAATTCAGTACGCAGATACACACAACTCTTACTCTTATTCCGTTCGTGATTGTGTTGTCGTTGCTGTTTCTTAAATTAAGTAGGAGTCCTGTTGATTCTTGACAAACATTTGCAGACAGCCTCATGTGTATTTATGTGATGTATGCGGGGAAGTCCACTACTTTCATTCTTCTAAAAAGGTCATTAAAACTAAATAACTTATAATCTGGGAT
This sequence comes from Katharina tunicata, assembly GCA_032466195.1. Classification (NCBI taxonomy): domain Eukaryota; kingdom Metazoa; phylum Mollusca; class Polyplacophora; order Chitonida; family Mopaliidae; genus Katharina; species Katharina tunicata. The sequence goes on from JAVFBZ010040839.1 coordinate 2,490, forward strand.
GCAAAAAAGTGGGCTAGATTCGAGGACTTCCGACTTTCTGTGTTCTCTTTTAATGCCTGGTCATGAAACTGCAAAATAAAATACATTTTTTTTTTATTATAGCTACTATATTATTATATATTACTTGTGTTTCCAAATGTATTCACAGATCTTCAACGCAGGTAAATAAATGCGTAACTAATTTGAAAATCAATAAATGTCTTGAAACTCGTTTACGGAAATAATTTAAATTAATCATGCTGCAAAAGTGTGAGCTGTTGCTAATGGTCAACAGTGTTGCAAACCCCAGAAATTATTATATTAAATAAGGTAATCTTATTATTATTCAACAAATGGCAGTCTGTCCGTCTTTCTGTCCGTTCACATATATAGCGCGAAAACTGCTGAACCGAACACGGTGCTTTTTTGGTGTGGGATACCTACAGTTCCTAAACACCTTTTGAAGTAACAATGTTCATTCTAGCCAGCTACTGCTATTATGGGAAAAGGGTATTTTACTTTATCCACTAGAGCAGAAATGAGCACAGCTCACATTCTTCGGCTACTAAGCTTTGGTATTAAAAACAAGCTTGTGATGTTTTCACAACTGTACATCTACTGTGCATTATTTATCATATCATGATATAAAACGACAATTTATCATATCATGATATAAAACGACAATGTGATAGTTAATTAATTCAATTTAAATACGCAAATGAGATAATCACATAGAAAATGTTAAAATATCAAATGGCATGCCCTTAGTGTCCAGCTGAAAAACACGAAAGTTTGATCTCAGGATATAGTCCAGAAACGAAAGTGTGCTGGTTAATTAATTAAATATGCAAATGAAATAATTACGCAGAAAATGTTACAAGAGCAAAAGGCATTGATGTAGTGTCCAACTGATCTGGAAACGAATGTCCGACGGACGGACGGACAGACAGACACACAGATAAAATGAGAGCACTATACCGAAACTACTTCGTAGCGGGGGTATAATGAATACATTTATGTAGGTCGTTAAGCGTAGAAATCATATCACAAATATTCTTTACGTTACAGAACGTTACAGAAATTTTATGGAATGACTTTTTAAATTCGCGAAAGTACCATGAACTGCCTCTTGTAGTAACATAATACACATTTCCAGGGCCATGTGGTTTATTTAATCACTCTTATTGTAGTTTGATTATTTCCCCAATATTAACAATATAATAACTTTATAAGAAATAAATCAGTTTAATTAATCACAGACAGATTTGAGTTTACTTTTGCACTTGCTTCCTTCTGTCATTGTTTTTACAGTTTACGACCATCATTTTTTCTCTGACAAAGGGAACCAAGTCACATTTCAGATATATATCTCGACATTTATCGCTAATAACGTTGGCTGATAATAATATCTTTCCTGGTGAGCATTAAAGTAGCAAGTAAATTTCGACAGCTATTCAGTACTGAAACGGCTGTAGACATTCATTTTTTATGCAAAAATATCAAAATGATGGTTTTGTCACTTGCTTCCTTTTGTCAGAGGACGGCAGTATAGTTCGTGCGTATATGAATATAATTCCGGGAAATCAGTTCTATTATGTTCACCATAACTTTAACTTACAATTTCGTGTAATAAGCCATGTAATTAATTTGAACCAAAGACATTGAAATGGCCCTATATTCCCTCTGCGTTAGTGCACAAATCGGAAGCTGGAGTCCATAATGGCGAGTGCTGCTTGAAAATTCTGTAAACAAATCACCAAATTTGTCTACAAACAAACTTGAAGTTCTGATGAGAAATCGATGTCTTTTGTCTCATTTTCCAGTAGAGCTAAGGATGGCAGCAACTTTTCACACTTAAGTATAAGATCGCAAGACAAACAGCTATGATATCATGATGTTTTCCACCCAATCGGTTCTGGATTTCGATATTTTGACAGTTTTAAGCTGAGGTTCCATAGTCATACATTTCGTAACTTCAGTTCATTTAAACACACCGATTTTTTTTTTATTTCTTAACGATTTTATCGCCTTTCAATATATAGCACCAATCTGTCATGTAAACAGATTATTAGTCGAGTAGGCTACCTCAAGGTGCACCCCAGGTGTATAGCCTTCCACATGTTGAGGTGAAATAAGTCCCAGTAAAATGGCTGACCAATCTGTAGAAATCAAACAAAATGACAAAAATCAGAGAATATTTTAATATGTTTTTCAGTTGTTAAGGTTGTCAAGAATTTGACTTTTACTGATCAGCCGTGTGACCTATTGTTTCAGTGTGTGTTACTTTCATTAATTAACAAACTTACTAACAAGTTTGATATTTGAATTCAGTATTTCTTGAGGAAGATTATGGTATTTGATATGTGTACTTAATAAGTGTGTTGTGCACTAAACTGGACCCGGCTTTTAATTTGACACACATTTTTGGTCGGTTTGGCACCACCTTAAACAAGTGACAGCCTCCATGTCAATATCATGATTGTGAGCAGGCCTTATTTTTTATTCTATAACACTAATTTTATACAATGGATTTTTTTTTTATTAGTTTTAGCCAATTACAATTTTTTATCAGAAAAATATACATAGTCTGGGTTCCACCTCAGTTAAATTTGTGAATTATTTACTGGTGAACAAACAATGCTTTATCATTCGTGTAAGCTTAAATGCACTACACGGCTGCTGAAAGCGATCTCATATTGACACTGCCAGTTGAAGGGCGATTGAGCTATTACGTCAACGACGCCTGCAAATGTGTCGTCTGCTCAACTGCATGAAGATGTGACGAAAACAATCAGATTGTCACTTGTCTACTGTTCCGTTGTGGTGGATTCACGCAGACCAACCCTAATCAACATAATCGTTTAAAACTGTTCCGCATTTATTAATTATTGGCCAAAGTTTGGGAGAGGTACTTTCGCGTTTCGACTGACTTTCAGCTAAATATGATTGTGTAATTTCAATGTGTGGAAATTTGATTGTGTAACAGGAAAAATCGTGTGTGTCGGAAAATTCCATTCATAGACTTGTATTGCCTGTTATTCAGACATGTCACTGATCTTTCCAAACACAAAAATGGGAGATAACTGGACTGATACTGCATTACACAAAGTTACTTGTTTTACGAGGACGGGAAGTTAGTGTGGGTAAACCAATGGACGAAATAAGTGAAGGAGATTTATGGAATTGTGATAGTGAAATCATTCTTGACATTTCGAACAACAGTGTCTGAAAGGTTACCAAAGTTCAATTCAGGATTACATCAAACATGCAGATGTAAATGGTTGATATTGCGTCATGTGATGGTTATGTAAAATTCAATAGGATGACAGCTCATCAAGTTAAAGTAAGGTACGCAATTTTCTTTACAAGTGGGGCAAGTCAGTTTCCTGTGCATTGGTGCTCTGTGATCTTAAGTGCATCAGGAAGCCGATTTGTCTGTGAAGTCCATTTTTTAGTCCTGCCCTTGCAAGTTGCCGGTGTCGTTGAGGCTCGTTTTTTTCACCCATTGAGTCGCCACACGAGTGAAATAACCTAAAGTACGGCGTAAATCAACCAATCAATTTGTTTAAACTGTAGCTGCCCAGCATAAAGGAAATGCAGTTAAACGCTCTACTGGACTCCCCTGCGTATAGGCAAGACTAATAACTAGGAATTTAGTATATTATCAGATTATTATCAGTGAAAAATTTGCATAACGTTCTTCCTTGTAGCTGATAATAGATTACATGACTAAAGTTCTACATACTTGGCTCAACTTTTCCGAGATAAAGCAAAGGGTGAACAGCAACCTAATTATTTGATCTCTAAACTATTGTCAGATTGAAATACCCTTTAGTACGACGTTAAACACGAATCAAACAAACAAACAAAATATTTTCAGATTGCTGTTGCTTATTAGTTTAATACAATTTCATATCAGTTTTATATATGTTTTGCAAATAGTTAAACACGTGTAAAGGCTTGATAGATTGTGTTGTGATTCTGAATTTCATCTATATTACTCATTTATAGAAAAAAGAAAAATGTTTAATTCCAATTGACTTTCGCAGAAATTGTATCAGCGAATACAAAAAATAAAAAAATTATTGGTATTTTTTTTTTACCACGGTTAAGTTTAATCCAACGCGGCGAAAATTAATTTTCACCGCGGTGAGAGAATATGTGTTATTTATATTGAAAACTACGGTGGCCCATAGAGGACATGTATATGCTTTTTCTAATTACATTTCATTTTTTCTAACTACATCTCATTTTTTATAATTTCTACCCAGGTAATAATATTTCTACCTGGGTTGAAATATTAATACCTGGGTAGAAACATTTAACAAAATTAACGAAAAACAAAGTGAGTCTGAGTTGATAGATTGCACACAACAGTTTTGAAAAATTGGGTTTTGGGTTTGCGGATTGCTTGCATTATCTAATTGTTAGAGCCAATTATCTTAATTACAGGGTGTAGTATTTATTTTTATTTTTCAAATCTCACAAAAAAATCAAAATTTAACATAAAGCTTGTGGTTTCCTTTATAAGTACAGATCATTTCTTTTACAGATTTCTTTATCTTACATATTCAGCCTTTGACATTCATTATATATTTACATATTTATTTGTAGGGACATTATTAAACAGTGGGATATGTATGTGTTTAACAATGACTGTTCAACATGGGCTGCTTAATGATTTATTCACAGTTGCAACATTTAAAAGTTGGATAATTATATATTACATTAATTGTAATTGAATAGGTTATTGATTTATTTTACAGTTACTTTATTTAACAAAGGGTTGCTTATTTTTTGTACAGATACAGGGGCGATAAGAACACGATTTATTCTGTATGTCTTGCTATGTAAATACAAGTTTGTTGGCAATGTCCTGTAAGTGTAGCATTACTTCCACCCGTCAACCACAAGTTCATGTCAAATCATGGCAATTGGTTGGAAACTCTGCATCAGCGTGCAAAGTGAAGATAGTACATGGCAAGATCAAAATGTGTTCGTCAAGTAAAACTCAACACTATTGGACTTTACATTGGATTACCAAGGAAGAGGAACCAAGGAAGATGCAAGAGTTTATAAATATCTAAGCTGCAGAATAAGGTAGGTTCCTTTTTGCGTCCACTAACTGTTTATGTTATTGCTTTGATTTTTTGTACTAATATTTTACGGGCTACGGTATTTTTACTTTTCAGCTCGATTTAAAGAACTAATGGATACCTGGAATGATACATGTATCTAGTATGCCCTTGTGGGGTAACAGAAGCCTACCTTTCAGTGATGTGTTTATTTAAATTACCGAAAGAGAATTCACGGGCAATTCGAAGCTAGCTTAACGATTGTGACGTTCATGTCGTTGGTAAAACCTTTTTCGGACTGTGAACAACTCGTTAAAAGTCCAGAGTTTCGTTTATCCTGAACCAATTGTGATTGAAGAAAAGAGACTGTGGGCATGGAACTTAGCAAAACCCAGTGAATAACAGTTATGGAAATATTACACTGTCAAATCCTGGAAATGGTCCAATTGTTGTTATACTGGTGGATATTCCTAAAACGCAGGTTCGTGAGTAGATAAGCTTCTACAAACATGTGACATTTTGTGCGGTGTATTTAAAAGGATTTAACTCTGGTGTGACAAAGAGTTTTGAAAGACTTGAACATTTGAAGTCAGAACTATCAACATTGTGTGATAGAGAAAAGTTCCAGCCAGGCGGGACATCAACCGGAAATGACTTTACCGGAAGTAAGGTAGGCAATTTTCTTTGAATACAGTGGATATTTTACAATAACGTTTTATTGTAAAAACAAAATAATAATCTAATAATTTTTTTCCTTAAATCCTAAAAGAAAACTTTCCCATCAAAACCACAAAAAGGCCTGACAATCTTCAAGGAAATTTTGTTAAAGGAGACGAATTAAAAGATATCAGAATATATTGCTTCCCACCGAAAAAATCTTCAGCGATGTCAAATGTGTATGTTTTCGCGAACTTATAATATTAATGTAGATACTCCCATGTTATTATGGCAAATATAGTGCCGCTGTATTTTTTATTCTGTATTGGTAGTGCGTCGCATTGTTGTTGTTTTTTTTTTGTGGGAAACATTGGTTCGTTTTTAGTCCTCTTCATCTCGACGTGACGATGGCCTGGAGACCATGACTTATCCTGTTGGAGAAGGCTTTGTCATCCCTTTTTTGTCTTATTAATTATCAGATTTATTTTGCCAGTAAACCTTCCATATTTAGCTAGGATCGCTTTGTTCCGTTGCAGTATATGAATCCACACACTCTTATCGACCAAAAAGGTATTCAGAAAATCCCGACAAAATCATTTTGCAATGAAGCGAACTAGAATTCTCTCTTATCTAGAAATGTCACGCATTGTATTGAGACCAGGCGTAGGTAGAGACACCATAAATGTTTAGATAGTTTGATAGCATATCTGTACTTCATCACAAAGCTTATAAGAAAAAATTCATACATTAATATATTGAATATTTATTAATTGTATTATTTGAAATATAACGGCCATTTTTGCTTTCCTTTTTCTCAAGTAGAATCCATCGAAAAGTCGGTGGTGATAACAGAATTCACGACAGAACCCGGATTCCATGCATTACCTGGGATTGAAACTATCTTAATAATAGAAGTCAAACAGATTGTATTTTATAAGAGAATCGTATTATGTATTAAACGATTTTTGCATGGCGATATGCGGGTGGTTGCCCTGGTGCCCTCTGAGCTAAGGGGCACAGAATGGCGATTTGTTGTGGTGTCCTGTTTTGTTATGTTTACATGTTTTGTCAATATTTTTCCTCTCTTGCATGTTGCCAGCGTCGTTAACGGTGGTTTCCTTCGCCGATTGGGCTGGCATGCCGTCATTTAAGTTATATAACCTTAAGTATGGCGTAATACCCCAATCAAACAAACACACAAAGCATCTCGATATCTATCAGCACACATTTTTATCAGCAGGCTTTTATTGAAGATGAAAGAGATTTGTGTTGGAGAAGTCTTTGCCATCCCACTGTTAGTCTTTTTAACATCAAATTTAATAATTTCCAAACAGTCCATATTTTGTTACGATTGCTTTGCTTCGGTTGAAGTGTTTGAATCCAGGTAAACTCTTATTGATCTAAAATTGATTCTTGATAGGTGACAGTCATTGTTTCAATGAATCGCACGTGAAGATGAAAATAACGCAGCAAATGGAAATACATAAAATGAAAACTAGTAGGTAATAGTCAAAAACAATATGTGTCTATATACTAATTTTCGCAATGGTTTATTCCTTTTTCACCAGAAGTTAAAACACATTATGTGTATTAAAGGAGCAGAAATAAGAAAGTCATACTCAAATTATAGAACAAAGCCAGATGTTAATAAAACTGTAGTTCCATTTTTTTAGAATTCGTCGTTTTCCACTGAAACACACTTGAATTAGAATACCAAGGTAAAATGTATGGTGGACATTTTACGCTACATATCCTGTAGTTATCATTTCACCAGAGTAACTGTATATTATAATGTTGTGCATTGTATTTAGCTTTATTTTGTACATTTGTACGGTTTCTCTTTCGCATGGGTTAAATTATTAATTACTATTATCAACAAAAAATAAATAGCTCAAACGATTACAAGCCACTTTATCAACCCCGTTAAAGACAGATTCTTTGAGAGCGCTAATCGTTGGAATATAAAAAAAAAACACAGAAATATTGTCTGTCAATTTCTCGGAAAGGCATCATTTCATGTGATTCTTTATGGAAAGAATCTCGTAATATTTTCCGATATCAGTATAACTGGTGATGATAGCACTACAACACACTAATGCTTTCTATTAGAATTTGATTAGAAAGAACATTTTCATTAGCAAGACCCCGCTCATAATAGTAATTGCCCTCCCGATCTCATGTATTGTAGAATTAGATAAATACTTTTGGTGTATTTTGTAAATGCCCATCTCAGTGTTGATAAGTTTTATTTAAAAAAAAAACTCCTCTGGTAGTGATGCCTTCCTTAACAGACGTCACAGTGTCGTTTATTAACCCTGCAGAAGATTGGTCAAATTGACACATTTTATATTAATCTTTAAAAAAGCCAGTTAACAAGAGGGACCTAATTTTCCATCAAATACCCTCCATAGCTGAAAGCAGATAGGTTTGAATCCGGAG
>JAVFBZ010040850.1:0-10639 GCA_032466195.1 Katharina tunicata
CAGCCTGCACAATTTTCTGAACTAGAATCTGTTCAGTATCAGAAAGTGTTATCCCAAAAAACGAAAATACTGTAAACAAGCCACGACACAAAAATATTTCACTTAAACACCTGTCAATTAAGAAAACAGGTTCTATTTCTGTCACGATTGGTTTAAAAACATAGCTTATCAGTTTACCCAGAATTTGAAAATCCACCTTAGTAATGTTTTTGTTTCGTACCCAGCTTCTAAATGACGCTTAAACAAGATATGTTTGTTGTGGCATTCTGTTTTGTGTAATTTCTTTGTTCCGGGGCATCCTTGTCTGTTGCCAGCATTGTTACAGATGTTATCCGCCGCGTATTGGGCTGTCACGTCAATACAAGTGAAATAACCTGTGTGTCTGATTAAACAAACAAACCAGTCTATTAATGCAAGGTTTCTTGCTCTCATCATATATGTAATAGTGAATTTAACTGGACGACTACAAACGTTAAACACCAATCAAATAGAGATAAACATCCCTATTTTCAGGTGCATTCCCTGTTTTCTCTGCTGGGGTTAAATCACGCCTATGTGACTAACACGGGAAAATTGGTCGGTGTTGTGGCTTTAAAAGAGGTATGATTTGGTTTCTTCAACTCTATTCACTAGATATATTGGTATATGATTTTCTATATATTTTTGTCAAGAGTAAGAACACTGGCAAAAAGAATTATGGACTAATTTAAATCTCAGGTTCTAGATACATTCTCAGAGACAAGTTTCTGGATAGATCTTAATCTTTAGTTGTTACAGGCATCTCGAGAAAAAGTAAAAATAGGTAAAGGGTGAGAAACGTAGAGTGTATTTGGCACACACAGATATTTAGGTACATGTTAAATGTTTACTATTTTTGTAAAGGCCGCTTCACACTGTGTGATTTCTACGTGTAATATTAAAGTACCATTGGATATTGCCCTTTTTTTGTTAGCAGTTTTGATTGGTAGACACAAATCTTGGGGTATCTTCTTAGTTTCCATATCATGCCAAAGGCAAAGTCTACATAAAAGTAAAATACCTTTGAGTCGGACTGAACAAAACAAAACAGCTTATTGTTGTTTTTGTTGTGATGTGTACATGTAACAAGTCATCTGAAAGTGAAGTTGTTGTTGTTTGTTGCAGTTGCGTCATGCTATACAAGGTCGATTAGAAGCACAAGATTTAGACAACAAGGGAGGTAACACCACAGACGAGGACGGCGACGGGCCAGAGTTGCACGATCCTGCTCAGTTACAAATCATCACACCAACGGACGGACAGACAGATACATCTAAGATCGTGGATTCTAATACATTCAAAAATGCATAAAGCAGTTTGTGTGTCTGGCATGACCTGTTTACTTTAAGGCACATTAGTACTTTAAACTAATGTACATAACCAAACACCTGTATATCCTTTTAAAAGATATTGATTTTTTTTAGACAATTTGAGTTCTGAAGATTGAGTCTTAACAAAGTTTACGAAGCACACAATGAATGCCTGGACAAACACAACGACACAATAAATGCCTTGACAAACACAACGACACAATAAATGCCTTGACAAACACAACTACGATACTGATGTACTCAATAAGGTGTTCATATTTTATTAAGGTTTTTTTCTTATAGATTTATGGACAAGATCTTTCTGAAGTGTTTATTGTTTCTTACATGTACGGTTGGTGGGAGCTTCCTGTGCCCTGGTGCTCTCTTTCCTGTTTTCCGTCCTGTAAATGGCACGTAATGTCTTGCGTGTTGCCAGTGTTGTTAAGGGTGGTTTCTAGCTTATAAATCAGCCCAGACACATAGCACTGTTTTGCCAGGCGAATGTCAGAATTAATAAAAAAAAAGCAAACTACCCTAAATGCTCGACAAATTCGACCCCCTATACAACTTATAAAACTACATTTTATGCAAAGGGTAAGAGGTGTAGACATACAATTTTGAATTTTTTATGAAGTTAAGACTTTAAATTACCAGAAAATGTCAGTTTTAGTTCCAAATTCACACTTAAACATTCAATAAATTACATAAAGTTTGTGCCCTTAGAGGTCGAATTTGTTGAGGATTTAGGGTAACATAGCCCAATATTCGGGCTGGTGTGGTTTCATGCCCCTCATCTCATGGACCGCCGATGTATGAGTGAAATAACCTTAAGTAGGACTTCAAACCAAGCAAACTTTACATGTATATGTAACTATCATGCTTGTGGAAAGTTCTAATAAATATCATTTTTAAGAATTGAAAACTGCTTTTGAAAAGAATCTTGATTACAATATTTGTGCAGATGTGACTTTGAGCAAGAAGATATTTCGCCATACAGCGAATCGTTTACAGCATTACAACTGTCATAAAAAAATCTCATGATGTTAATTTTTATCATGATCCTTGTACATACATGTACTGTTGTTCATATCTAGTTTTCATAACTTACAGTTGTACCTAAGCGCTTGAAAAATCACAGAAACTATTATTATTTTGTTTTACTGTGGTAAGCAATCAATGTGATATTTCCAAATTTTAAATGATTTTTAATATTCAACATTTCATATAACTATCATCTAACATGCATTGACACATTGTACTTATCATTTGATTATATTTCTTTTGAAATGCTTGGCTTAAGCACTTGCAATAGATCCTATACCTGTATCTATGGAGGCAAGCAAAATTTTCTTTCTCTACATTTATTCTTATAATATATATATATTGGGTGCTGAATATAATCAGTAAATCATATTGATTGAATGATTAATGACCTAATAGTTACTCTGTCTGACATTTTATGTTAATGCCTCACCTGCCAGTCAGGTCAAACTAAAGACTTAAACAAATTTTATTGATACTCCCTTACATAAGATACACTGATTGTTTTGGGGTGTTTTGGGCTAGTTTTAAAAAACTTTGTACACAAGATTTTGATGGTAAATGACTTGGTAAATCTTGCATAAGGGGGGGTTATTTACACTGAAAAAATTGCGTACCAACTTTTCAGCATTGGCACAAGCTTCCTGTGTCCTGGTGCTCTCTGGGCATCAGTAAGCTTAGTGCCCTTCGCCCGGGGCGTCCTTTTGTTTTGCCAGTGTTGTAGAGGGTGGAGTGCTTCACCAATTTGGCTGGCCCTCTGTCTTATTAGTGAATTAACCTTAAGTACGGCGTAAAACCCCAATCAAACAAACAAACAAGATTGAGGTCAGAATGTAAAGAGAAAATCCATGTGGTCAAAGCACTGGAGGAATTTAAATGGCTCTTTATGAGTTGCAGATTTCTTTGAAATACTGTTAAACATAACTTTATACAGCCATCAATTAATGACAATGTTTAACTGTTATATATTCAATATTTCTTTGCCGTCTAACTAAGGGCAGTATGTTGTGAAGATACATTCATACTGCCAAACTGAAGACTGGAGGAACATTATCCCGCCAATAGAGCTAGAACTTGAAGCGACCTCACATTCTGTTACCCACTGGCTGCTTTTGGAGTACCTTGAGTACAGCGTTAAACACCAATCAATCAATCAATCAACAGTTATTCACTTTATTGAATAATTATTGAATTACTAAATAATTGTTCCATTAGCCATTGGATAAACTGTGTAGATTAAACATCAGTGCCAATGAAATAAAAAAGGAGATATTTGTACCTGATCACTTCAATTAGTATTGAAGGTTTTCTTGGATACATTGACGTCAATATGTATAGGTACATGTATGTCTGATTAATTACATCACAAGAAATCAATTCAATACTCCTGTTTCTCTATTAATGAGCAACATAGGCCCTAAGGTTGTTGCCATTAAGCATATATAACATTTTAGCCTCTGATTTGGCCAGTCACTACGAAGTGGAAGGATAGTTAATAATTGGTTCTAGATTCACTTTGTCATCGACAGAGATTGGACGGGGGCCTCTTGTGCCATGGAGCTCTATGGAAGCTGAATTGTTGTGGTGACCCGTTTTTCAAATCAACAAACAATCATGGACAGAGAAAATATTATTTGACATTTCCGCCTTGTTACATTATACTACATGTGACCCATGCTCTAGCATAGTCTGTGTCTTGTTGAACCTTCTGCATTTTTCTTGATGATAAACCAGTTAAATATCAGGGCTTGATACATGTTTGTCTTATCAACTGTTTCTCATACTAGGTTTTCACAATTTTGAAGAATTCAAATGATTTGGTTTAACTATCTTAGAAAAGGTGTTTTAATGCCAAGTTATTGAGTTTTGTTGTTTTGTTTTGGGTTTTTTGGTTTCGTTTTGTTTGTAATTTCTGATAAAAGTGAAAAAAATCATTTACACATTAAAAATACTTATCTTGATTAAATTAACATATTTGTTGATTGTATGGTTTTATAATTATTGTAATAGAAATGGGAAAATAACGAAAACTTTGTGCTTTTTATCCCCTTTAAAAAAGAAGCCTATTTAAGCACATACCCTAAATTCGACCTCTATGGACACATGTTTCAAGTCATTAACTGAAGGTATTAATGTGAGATTGGAACTAAAACTTTTATTTTCTTGTAGCTTAAAGTGTTAACTTCTTAAAAATTTCAACAGTGTGTTTCTACACTTCTTAAACTTATCATAAAATGTAGTTTTATAAGTGTTAAATATGTGTAAAAATGTCAATATTATTTTATGTTTTAGTATACATTGTATTATTTAGTAGTAAAACTGTTGTGATGACTTAGACGTTCTAGTCTTAGATTTATTTTTTGGGTTTATAAGCCAATTTTATAAAGGAACTTGAAGTTTTCCACTGGCTGTGTACCTCATTTTTTTTTACGAGGTTTCTTGTGTTTTCCACTATGCTCATGCCACGAAATACGTTTAAAAGTGAAATACCCTTGAGAACGCAATTAAACACCAATCAAATATATAAATAAATAAAAATTAAGGTTGTCATTTTGAATTACAAATCTATTGATTATAGATGTTAAATTTTATTTATACAACAAAAAGAATGTTTAATTTAAAATGTATACCATCATCATTAATACAAAAATAATCAGATAAAATTTAAGACAGTTTGACTAGGATATATAATTACACTGTTTCAACGCCCAAAAAATTATAATATAGACTCAATATTTCCGTTTATTTATGTTTTAGCACCCCCAAAAAGTTAACCGAGAAAATGGTGACTCAATGATCATGACAGAAAAAAGATTAACGTAGTGATAAATGTTAATGATGAATTTCAACGATTAATTTAGACGTTGATGCTTCTATCAATTTTATAAACTTCTATTTGTCAGAAGAGAATCTACAACCAATCAAATGCCCTGTGAAATGTTACTTAGTTACAGGGTTGGATGGGGAGTTTATTCTATAGATGGATCAGTGAATCGAATAACATTGCTTTTGGGGTTTACATGTTTCACAATGTCGTTTATACAAAAATATACTCAATATTGTATTTCTTCATACTCGATTTTATATCTCGCTTGAAAACGATCTTAGTATCTAAATCGAAACGTCGCTTACCAATATATCCAGAAGTTGAAAATCCTTCTCAGTCATCATGTTTTTGTGATTTTATATCAGTTCAACGGTACTCAATGTTATAATGCTCTTAACTGCCCTTCAATCAACTGTGATTTCTTCTCACATGATATATATATATATAATATATATCTATATATAAAACATATACTCAATCAATACTTGTATATTATGATGTAGATAGACAGCCGCCAAGGGGTGAATTTGGGAGACATTTTATCGAGACCATTGGTGTTGGGTGAGAAATCCCTATCAGAGCATAAGTCTCGTTTGAAAGCAGTGAAGAGTCAACCAAAACAAACTGCAGCTTTCTTGGTTACTTCGATGCTTGCAGGCAGACACAAACCAAATGGTCAGTTTCCCTTTAACAGAGACTAAGATGGCTGGATGTCACTAGAATCGACCAGTTTTCACTCAGTGGTTGGGACCCGGAGCCTCCTGTGTTCCCATTGGCTAAGGGGTATCATACAGGAAGCCGGTGTGTTGTTGTATCCTGTTTTTTTGTCTTATATACGGAGTGAAATGACCTTATGTACGGCGTTTAATCCCAATCAAACAAAGATACTTTTCAACCATGTGACTTACGGAGACTTTTGCTCATCAAGCGAAAGTACTACATCCTTTAAGTAGCATAAGCACTCAAAATTAGGATTTTACAACAAATTCTGATTGCCTTGATTTTTACCAACTTTGAAGTTTATGCATAAACTAAGACAATTACTTTGAAATGAAAATGATTAAGTTTGTACTAGTAATAATCAGGAAAAATCATGCCATAATTCTAATTCAACATAAGGAAGGCCTGCCAATTTTTCTAAGATGCCTCAAGTAAAGCTTTTGATCTTGCCGGGTTCATGACCAAATATGGATAAGTTAGATTTTGAATAGTGGAAGGGGGCGGGGCTAATTACCGTTTGACTTGGAGTAGCGTCGGTACATCTAAAGGTGGCTCAGTGATGTCAGCTGATTGACACATCCACATAATATTATTCTGACAGAAAATTCAGTTTTTAGTTTTTCTATTATTATAAAACTTTCCTTCAACCTACAAATTTGAAGTTGTATTTACTGGAAAGCCTCTAACTTGTACTTCTTGAGAAAAATATAAATTTTTCATGAGATTCTGTGATACCCCAAATTTCAGAATTTTTGAGTGCATATCATATGCTACTTTAAGGTTTACTCCTCATAATCTTTGTAAATAATTTTTCCATATACATATGTTATAAAGATTTGAAGCACACAAATATACATGTGTATATATTTATGTTCTTACTGTTAGTGCTTGCGTCTTTTACATCCAGGATGGTATTTTAATTGATTAAAGCTCACAGTATTTCTTCCTGAATTAATTGATGGAAATCAATTAAAATATATACCTTTGCTTACAGTTTGATCTTGTGTTGATTTTGTATGTTGTATTATATTTTATTATATTATATTATATAAGTGTATATTTTATTAGTGTATATTTTGTCAGAAAAATAAACGGATTTTCAGATATAATACAATTGTTATTTTTACAATGTAGATGGTGGGTGGTTGGCCGGGATCTTCTGGGACCCTGCTGCTGTCTGAGCTATAGGCATCAGGAAGCTGATGTCTTGTTTTGAGTCCTGTCTTTGTCCTGTGGTGTCCTTTGTCTGCCAATTTTGCTTTACAAGTCCAACAAATCTGTACATTGTCACTAACAGACAGATAAATTCAATGTTACAGACAAGTTTTGATATTTCAGAATGGAGTGGTTTAACTAAACTCACTGGTGAAGAGCGACAAAAAAGATGTGATACATAATCTAAAAATAATATTTAATTAAATATAATTTCTACATAATGTATCACATATTTGTTTTGGTTCTTTCACTATACAGTTGTTTTGTGTGCTCAGTTAGGTTCTGATTGGGTTGTGAAGCAGCCCTCAATGTACCACATATACAAGTTATTGAGTCCCAATTCATAAAGCAGGTTGTTTGAGCCTCCTGTGCCCTGGTGCTTTCTGAGCTATGTAATGGCATCAGGAAGCTGCGTTATTGCTACGTCAGATGGGTTACAGATTTGACGAGGTCATCATATGCTGAGATGTAAAAGCATATCTCATCTCTATTTAGTTCAGGTTTGGATCGTCTTATTTGGATGGCTTCCATGAGTTTCCTTGTGGTCATATTTTGATGGTTTTCACTTTTTTTTTTTCAATCCAGTGATTTGCTCCTTTTTTTTCTTCTTAAAAATAATTTATAAGTGATCAACATCATTCATACCATTTGATTAAAACCTGCGCCAGTATATAACTGGCTTGGTCATAAAAAAAAACACCAATTTATGTACCAGTAGTGATATTTGGTAAATTGCAGTAAATTATGCAGTCGTCGGGCGAATTACAGCTATATAGGGCCGCTTACGCACACAAAATTAGTGTTTTTCAGCAAATGCTGATTGCCTCATTTTTTAAAGTTTCTTCACAAATTAAAACAGTTATGTTGAAATAAAAAAGTGCTAGTCACAATTCAAATTAAATGTTAAGAGGGCTGGTCATTTTTTTTCATAATTAATGTGTCAACAAAGCCTTCGATCCCGCTGTGGTGAATGATCTTATATGTAACGGGCCAGCGTTTTGAATCTTGTACGGGGCGGGGCTAATAACCGTAGATTTAGAGCAGGGAGTCTAAAAATAACTTAATTTTATTTTTAGACGCCCTGATTTAGAGTAACGTCGGTACCGGTACATTATAGTCGGTGCATCAAACGCTGACCCAGATGTGACAGCAAATTGACACATCCTCGTGAAGTAGCGCACCATGCTGATGTTGTACTAATTAAGATGGCCCGTATTTATCCCAAAGTTCAGTCTGTGTTGAAAAGCTAGATGGTACTTAATAGTTACAAAAAGCATTCATGCATGATAATCTTTGGAAGGGACGACAACTCTTGTATACATTGACTTACCAGGTGCGCGAATGAGAAACGAATACTGCCGAATCGCTGAGAGCTTGGTCTAAAAATATACTGGACAACTGGAAGCCATTTGTAAACAAATCCGGTTGCTGTTGTATTCTAACTGCGATATATTTATTTTTCGGCCGTTTTATTTAAAATTATGTTTTATTATCTGTGGGCACATTGTGTTTTTCATCTTGTACAATGGTTTCAACGGAATAATCGTCGAAAAATGTAGGTGTATAAGTCAAGTAAGATTATCTCATTTGATGCCCAATTTTCGTCACTTAGTTTCTGATGATACAAATTATGTTAAATACTGCTTATAAATTGGGCTTGACATTTTAAAAAAAACTTAAAGTACTCCGTTCTAGACTATGACTGTTTTCGAAATATTAGATCTTAGTATATAATGAAAACAAATAAACCAAAAAAAAATCAAGAAATTAAAGCTTCAAATTGTTTGTCTTTAAGAGAACTTAAGGTGTGAAGCAGATATTAACTAAATATAGAAATAATTTTGATCGCTTGAATTTAATTGTATGTTTTTTATATCTAGATCTCAATACTGTCTCACCGTCCTCATTTTCTGTTCATTGTGTGGGTGGTTAGGAAGGAGCCTTCAGTTCCCTGGTGCTCTCTGAACTAAAGGGGCATCAGGAAAGGCGAATTTGTGGTGTCCTGTGTTTTGTCCTGAAGCGGCAAAGGTATCGTGGTGTCTTCTGTGTTGCCAGCGTCATTTAGGGTGGTTCCCTTCATCCATTGGGCTGACATGTCGTCATATGAGTGAAATAACCGAAAATAAGGCATAACACACAACACACAAATCAGTCCTTTATTTGCTCATTGTGTCGGGTTCAAATATTGATTCTTGAGCTGATAAACTGTTGAAAAAAAGTGGAGATGATCTGACGGTACATAATCAAAAAACTTATTCCGATTTTGTTTTGTCCATTGAATAATCAAAATGTTATATTTTCTGTTCTTGTTTCCCCCACCACAGTCAGGTTGTGTTGTGGTTGTTCAGCCTAGCCCTATTGGCCCCACAGTTCTATGCCTTGTTTATTCCTGAATCCTCTCGCTACTGTGATCGTCCATTGCTGGATATGCTTGTTGTTTCTGTGGTCTTCACATTTATAATGTTAGGTGAGTTTTAACAGGAAGAAATCAAAGTCACATGGCTGTCCAATGTTACATCAAACAAATCCTGATAACAAAATTCTCAAACTTGTTTTAAGACACTCCCTGTCGACAAACAGTGCCTATTTTAGGGTTTTGACCAAAAATTGGTGCCTATTTTAGGGTTTTCACCAAAAATTGTCACATCTAGAAAGTGACAGACTAAATATAATACAGCAATATAATTGGATGAATGAGTTATTGTTAATCTACTAGTTTGAAAAGCTATGTCAAATGTCCAAAGTGTGGTGTCAATACAATTTGTGCATTATTAGTATTTATTACCCACATTGGCCGCATGCATAGTATTAGCCAGAAATAAAAAAAAAACAGGGTGTCTCAAATCACTGTTTTCAGAGAAAAATTAAATTTGACTGAAATAGGGTTTCTCAAAGACACTGACACCCTCTGGCTAACACTATGGCCGCATGCCCAGTCAAGAACAGTCATTATGTTGTCAAGGTTTCTTATTTAGACTGATGGGAAACAGTGTTTATATCATTTCAGTATTGTGGCCCCTTTTTGGCTGTGTTAAAGGCCCAGTTTTTGTCGGAATGGGTCCTAAACAGCAGAAATGACTTTGAAATACAAAATGATCTAATGGACAATTAGCATTATAGTGGTACACAAGCTATATATGTACATTGTATGAGCTGAAAGAAATACTGCTTAATGGGAATATAACATATACAGGAATGGGGGGGAGGTCCATAAATTTCTTCGTATCTACCACATTTTTGATTCATTGTCAATTTATGTTGATTGGGTTGCGCCGTGGCTCAGTTGGTAGAATGTTCTATTACTGAGTCCCCTAGTTAACTGTACCCTGTTTAGGTTTGAATCCCCCCATAGAAGTGAACTACCCTCGACTGCAACATAAAACACCTACCAAATATATCAATTTTGTGTTGATGCATCACAGAATATATATAGATTACAGGTGATTACCTCCTCAATAGGTGAACATTTCTCCCTTCCTGGCCATTCGGTCATAGATCATTTTGAAAT
>JAVFBZ010040860.1:0-16032 GCA_032466195.1 Katharina tunicata
GTCTTGTATGGGTAAACACATAGCCGCATAACTGCAAACAATTGTATTCCTCCGCTTACGCGCGAGTACAGATACTCAACAACGTTGTGATCTTTAATTGAAATATTTTCTGTCAAGAAAACAAATCACGACGCTGACGTGATCACGACGTGATAGACACATTTTTATCACTAGTCAACAAATCACGTCAGGTGGAGAGGCTCCCTAAGGGGCACCGGATGCCGATTTGTTCTGGTGTCCAGTTTTGTTAATGTTATGGAATGTTTTGTCCAGTTTTGCATGTTGCCAGCATCGTGTAAGGTGGTTTCCTTCACCAATTGGGGTGGAACGCCGTCATATAAGTGATATAACCTTGAGGACCCCAATCAAACAAACAAACTTGCCAGTCACTCAGCCATGTGACAGTGTTGTGTAAAAAAATGTATTTTACATAGAATCCCACTTCGAGAAAACTCTGTAAATGTATCAAAAGAGTTTAGGCCTAATCAAAATACCAATTTTAAAAATACCAATTTAAAACCTTACTACTAAAAGTAACGGTTAGAACCAATGCATTGCTTCATTATTCAACAAATCCATCATGTTGATGACCTAGCTCTGTTTTGCCTAGTCTACACACAAATAAATTATAATGGCTGTTTATTACTCACCAAAATTATGTTCAGGAATATAAAATAAATGACGATGGCACAATAAAGCCGAAATATATTACCTATACCAACATGACTGCCTTGTTCGGAGTTTCTCTTATTCTATATTACCTGAACTTACCTGTGGAACACCTGGCTTATGTTCAGGACCTAAGCAAAACCTTTTGCATAGATCCTGAACATACATAGGACCTCTGTTTGTAAAGTAGCTATAGATAGATTCAGAGAAATCTGCTACTATCATAAAGATAAGGTTTGTCAGATCACATCCACAAAATGTAAGGAAAATCTACTGATTATCACTATAGTATACATAAGATGGGAGTATCTTCCAAGCCTGTATATAATTATGTAGAGGAAATTTTTTCTGCCTAGAGCAGAATTCAGCTTCATTAAAAATTGGTCCTTGGCAGGTGGTGTATGTCACAAATTTTTGCACAAGAGAATCCCATACATAACGTTTTTAGGTGGCATTAAACCAAAGAAAGTACATAGTTTGTTGCCTCTTGCCATCATTAGGTTTTGCAGCTTGTTTCATTGATAGTACTTTACGAAAGCAGTGTCTTTAAACAGTATTTTTGTCAGTGACTTTACATACTCATTAAAATGGTGAAAGATATAGAGAGTTTTCAAATTGTTCTTATGATCTGCTGTGTGTACTTATTATGTCTTTGTTAACTCTCTATATCTTTCACCACAGTGCTTACCTAACCGGTATATAATTGATACATCCTTAAACATGTTTACCTTATACAAGCCATACTGTTTTAATGATGAGTTGTGTAGTTATTTATTTATCATGTTAATTGCTTACTATATAATGTCTCTTAGCCTCATTATTATCAAAACTCCATTCATCTCTAACTGTATATATATCTCTCAAAAGGATACATGTCAATATGCTACAGAACGATGTCAGAATAGACATTGAAATGTTGCGTTAATAATTGAAGTTGGAATCCATAAAGTTTGTTCTTATTATTTATCAGCACATCAACATCTAAATCCCCCTAAAGCAAGTGATTCTTTTGTTGTTGCAATTCGTCTACACATGGCATGCTGATGATAAGAATAGTTAACACATTCCTGATACGGTTGCTCTATTATAGCCTATCTGAGAAGTATACTTTTCTGTGCGCTCATATTTGCACTCTTTTAATAGTCTGCAGCAAAAGACTGGACCTCGATAAAAAAGTCAACAACAAAAAAGTCAAAATCTTTATCTAAAGTCCGGGTTAGATACAGGAAACATTAGCCTTACTGCCTAGAGTCAACTTATGCCGGCCCGACATAATATACTATTGGTTCAATATTTACAAATATTTACAAGTAAAATATATTCATAAAATATATAAAATATATGGTATATATTGATAATTGTATTTTTTAATTTTTTAAAGTTATTGTCATAAGAATTGTTGATATAAATTGATTGATATAATATTTACAATATAAATATGTGAATAAAACATATGAATATAAGATTGATATTAAGTCTAATGTTATCACTACATTGCTGATGAAAAAACTAAGCGAGGATAAAACACGAAGTTTTAAAAACTTTCACATTCACACCCTAAATCTTACTCATATATGTTTTATATTTAACCTATTGATACATTAAAACTAAAGAAAAGTTGTTAAATTTTTCAAATGAATGGATGGAATCTATCACTGTATTTGATACTTCTATATACTGTATACTGATAACCTCATCACAGAGGCTACATGGCAGCCGTACTAACTATCCAGCAGCAATTTAAATTCTTGAACAGAATCAACCTTTTTTATGGCCATTGGCAAGTGGTTCCCAAGTTTGGCATCTTGGCAACTCAAAGAGTTATATCTGTATGATTTAGTCCTAAATCGAGGTACATTTACAATGTTGCTGTCGCGCAACGAGTACTTGGAAAACGTAGGGGTAACAATATCAAAATATAAGGCGCACATATGCCTCAAATCTTGTGAGAATCTTGAAACATCACTTGATAAGCCAAAGAAATGTTTTATACAACATTTATTTCTGTAAATTACAATTTTGGAATTTCACTGCCAAGTGGATTCTTTTTTGTGTGTTTTTGTTGTTTGCCTAGGTCAGACCGGCTAGCTCAAAGTTACACTACCTCTCAGGGTCACTTATGGAGGACATATTTTGTCTGATGTATAACAAGTTCCTTTAAATAAAATTTAAAAGGCCTTTGTCTCCTCCAAATCTGACAGGTTATAATTAATATTGGACATCAAGGAAGAATGGAAATTGCTGGGGAATTTGTAGTCTACATGGTATGGATTGTGGTCGACTGGTCGGCACCTTTTGAAGCTAAGTTGCAGTCCTGTGCAGTGTTTTATGTTTTTCCCCATGAGTACCAAAAGAGCGTGTACATTAAGTACAGTTCTTATTCCAGTTAATAAGGACATGTTAACCAGGTTTAGTACTTGCAATATGTACTTTGTTCATATGTAAGTTTTTATCTGGCCATCTAAACAAACTTGTAATAACTATTCAAAAGCTAGCTTAATTAAACAGTTTACGTGTACATAAAAGGTAGAAATTCTATTCAAAAAATAATCTTATAGCGGTTTTGCCCTAAAGTTGGAGTATGACCTCAAGAGCCATAATTATTTGCCTGTTCACGTAAAATACCAATAAATCCTGTTGAGCATTCACAATGGTGCTTTCTGCAAATTCAGTGGGCAATCATTTGGCCGGAAAGGTAGAAATTACGAAGTCAGGGTCTGCTAAATATGAAAGCAGAGCCAATGAACAGAGAACAGAACATCTGACAACACGCTGTAAAGCCTAACTCTGTGATCGATTTACAACTGACAACACATCTAAGCCAGACTTCATGCAACACTTCTCCCTCATAATCTACACGGTATTTTCCAATGAGTGCGTCTCCTCAAAGACTGACAAACATGTATTCAGAATAAGTAAAGTATCGTAATAAAAAGTACATCCTGTACCATAGTGCTCATGTTAGCATTTTTGACTTATCCTCAAGCCTTACTAAACTTGGATAATTCAAGCAAACAATTTAGGCTTTTCTATACAATTTACTGAAACATGTTTAAACAGGCCAAACAGCTAAAAATAAGGTGAGATGGAGTAGTAAGGCTGTAAAGAAAAGATTACAATACTGGTGTTCTGAGAGCGTATAAGTTTTTTTGTTTAATGTTATTATTTACTTTACTTTAAGTTGTTTCACTAATATAACTGTGTGCAATGGATAAAGTTACCTCACTGGAAACAACAGCAAACCAGGTCTTCCATGGAGCATGGGAACATCCTATCAAGAAATTGAATATCACAAGGAGTTCTGTGTACCTATTATTGTGAATGGTTTTGGCAAAATATAACAGATAAAAATATTATTTTCTGGAAAATAATAAATGTGTAGCATGGGACAGAAATCAAACAGAAAAATTATTGTTGTGGATTTTACAAAAAAAAGATAAAAGATATTTTTGATAAATAAGTATGTGAATGCGGTATTGTTTCAACCTCAACTGACGCTGTAAAGTATATTTTACAAACTGCAAAAGAATATTTTAGGTGAAATATTTCTTAAGACATGGTATGTATTCAATGTGATAAGTTGATTGTCTCAGTTTTCAACGCATCAGTTAAATAGATATAAATTCACACAAACGGGATTTCGTTGTAGTAAATTTTAGAAAAGGTTAGGCCAATGGATGCAATTCAAAACACAGTCTTACACAAATCTTTAGTAAATCTAACAGTTCAGGCATGTATAATTCTTTCAAGCAACGTTATTGTCTCCAAAACAGTTTTCAAAAACAAAATACACTTGTTAGAGTAGAGAATGCTGACTTGTTGTCACATGTACATTATATGTCTATTACAGTATAGAGCATGAAGAGACTGTTGTCCATGTACAAGGAAGTAATAAACTCCTCCCCTTCCTTCCTTCAAGCTAACCACCGAGACAGGGTTGATTAATTAGTGGTGATACTTGCAATAGCAGGAGGGAGGGGACCATGGGGTCTGCCCTTCACTCAGTGGGCTGCTTTTATGAGCTACACTGGAACTAGAGATAAGGCTGCAGCAGCTCACTTGGTAAAATATAGTTTGGTGGCAGCAGCGGAGGGAATTCAGGATTAGAAAGAACACACTTTCTTTCCCCATCTCCTTACAGTGATATAACACAACAGCAGGTCCACTGACACTGCCTACTCTAGTAGTTTTAAATCTGGGAAACTCCCTAACATTTCCTGTCAGAATGTTCATCTTTTTTGTATGTTTTGCTTTTTAAAAATCTTATCACTCTCATACACCATGTATTTACACAACTCAAAATCTTATTTCACACTCCACTACAAACACACAAACTAAGTTACTTATCAGTCCGGTTTATATACATCCAGAATGTCTAGTTATTCTTTTTCGCTCAAACTTTACTAATAGAATTATGATTTTTTTTAAAGATTATGATTTTTATAATGCTGTTTTAAAGGTCATATCACTGGCATTAAACAACATGGCGTACTTATGTATTTCACTCATACATGTATGACCTCATGTGCATGTAGGACGATGTGCAAGCCTAATGGTCAAAAGAAACCTCCAAAAAACAAAAACACTGGCAACATGCAAGACACCAAACAACATTAACAGGACGGAAAACAAGATTCATTGCAATTGGGGTTTCAATTGTTTGTTTGACTGGGGTTTAATGCCATACGTAAGGTCATTTCACTCATATCATGATGACCAATCGGCGGAGGAAACCGCCCTAAATAGGCCATAATACTGTTATACATTTGAAGGCCAAAAAACAGGACACTACCAGAAGAGGGGGCATTGGGCGTTCAAAACAAAGCATAACGTCCCGGCGTCAGTCATGCCTGTAATCTAAGAGAGCACAAACGAACAAGAAGCTCCTGCTATCCACTATGCTAGATCATATCAACCATGAATAGAAACATCCATTGTACTCTAACCACCTACAAATTATTACGGGAGTTACAGTACTAACTTTTCCAAATTTCAGTTTAGTAGAGCTGTGTAAAATCTTGCACAATTCTTACATGTATTTATATGGACCCCCACTTAAACACAACACCATATGCTTTACTTCAACTGGGTCTCTCTTGGAAGACTTCAAGCATACGTGGCTTGAGAGAACACCTACATGTACACTACCCGTAACCACACAAAACTGAGTTATGAATAACCTAATTCCATGTTCAAGTTGTTTTCTGAATCATAAACATTTTCCTCTTATCTGTAAACTACTAATGACAACAGAAGAAAGAATGGAATACAGAAAAATGGCCCTATTCCAAGCATGTGAACAAAAAGAGTCACAACTGTCAACAGGAAACTAACATACATGTGAGTGAATTGCCAGTTTAATTTGTAGATACCACCTGATTATATATCAGACCAGAAAAACATTTTATACAGCTATTCAACATAATATTATGTTGACCTACACATTTTCACTCATCCTGGAGCCAAGTATTTGCCGTTTACAGAACATTATTAAAAATGAGAACCGATTTCTTTAAGAATTAACTTATTATGAAAAGTAGTTCTTGTTGTTATTTTGCAGACGTACAGCAAGAACTTGTCCCTGGTAAACAATTATCAACTTTATTTGCATTACATAGATATTTAAAGAATAAACAGAATGACATATGTGGTTGACTAGTTTAAGGTTTTACACTCTACTAAAGGTTGTTTCACTCATAAAGGTGTGCCATATCAATCTGCAATCAAATTAGTAAATCACTGACAGTCACAAATCAAAAACTGCATCTGCATTACATAGATCTATATTTTATAAATTAACTGAAAAACAAATGTGGATGACTAACAAAGTTCAATCTAGCCCCGACAAAACAGACTCCGCCCAAATGTTTCTGATGCTGGTAATTAAACAGCAGTTTCATTGAGGATTTACACCAAACTTACAATGGGTCAACCTGCAATTCAAGACACTACTGCCTGAAAGAGAAGAGCTGGCACTGTCATTAAAAACTGAAGCAACAGTAATTTTGTTCTTGACGACCTTGGCAAAATGTTTAAAAATAAAAAATGATACATAGTCAGTTCATGAATTATCGCAACATTTCTCCAGACATACTAACTAGTATGTTTGAATATTATCCAGGGGTGGTTCCAGACACGACAAAGTATTCCGCTGTAAACTGACAAATGGCTTGTTATTAAAATATAGTTCCTTGCACCCTAATTCTTCAACTTTTTCACCCCCTGAGATGTTTGCAACAATAAGGCTTTTAGTCGGTCTTACTTGTTAAATCTCAGACACAGAGGCTAATTTATAAGTTATACAGTAGGCTATAATAAGAAATTAATTATTTATTTATAATTGGATTAAGCCCTTTTCCAAATTTACTTGTGGTCTTATTTCATGTTACCTATTCGACCAAACACACTCAGAGCCGGTGAAATGGTTGAAGAATAAGGGTTATAATTTTTCCATGCAGCTACAGATTCTTACTCTGATTAAATATAGAGCAACAATTTCTAATACAAATCAACCAGTGGTTTATAGAAAATATACCCAATAAAGGTATTTTACCCAAAATTAGCAGCCTCTAGAGCAACAGATAGACACCTCATAAGCTTCATTATGTGTCTATACAGACCAACCCAAGCTGTTAAGAGCCAAGAACAGTTGTACTCTATATCCTGATATACTCAGTCATGGGATACATTTCCTCCTGGGCCTTCATTCATAAACCTAGAAGCCAGATAAATATCATTTTTCACAACACTACCATACAGTAGTAGATTTGACTAGATTTTGAAAACAAATACAGATACACTTACGTCAGGTGTTTGTAAAGCTGTATGTTTACTGAATAATGACTAAGGAGTCTGGAGTTTGGACTTTATTTATTAGCATTTTCTAAAATCTCTGAGATGGAGTGAAATCTGAGTATTATTAAGAATAAAACACGACAAATATGAACATTGGGACTGTTATATTAAATATTGTCACCATTTTAATATTTTAAAATATTCAATATTCTACAGCTGAAGTTGATTATCTATTCAATCTTTGTACATGTATGTAGGCAGCCGTCAAATGTAACCTTTTAACCCCAAAATATATGTCAGCTCAGACTCAGTTAGTCATACATGTAGAACATTATTTATTATACAGTAAACCCAACTGTCCACCCCTGCGAGATTATGAACCAACTTCAACTGTCCAATTTTCAATGATATTGGACACTGATCTTTCAGACATAACACACACCTTGTAGTACTTGTACTGACTGATGTCATTTCTGTGTTGCGACACAACATTTATCCTCACGTAGCAAATAAAGCAAAATTCTTTGTCATCAATTATCTCCAACAGCGTCACATAAAATAAAGAAAGCATAAAGAAAGTAAAATAAATGAATAAAAGACACTTTGTTATCATAACTCTATTGTGGTTTGATTCACACTTTTTATTTTATTTAATTTGGACTATTGGAACTTGCAAACTCAATGCTTCTCGAGATATCAGGCCTCGTCGATAAACAACTATACAATCCACTAACATACTGTATAATTATGACAAGAATCATTGTGGCAAGTTAGTCATCAAATCACCTGTGATGCCTAAATGATTTATTATTATACTTATTAAATGCTAGTAACAGAGACTGACGTTACAATATTGATCCTGTCTTCTAGTTTTCAAAACAGCAAGGTGCCAAAGATGTACAACTGTTACAGAATTTTACACACAGCATTTACCGGTCAACATAAAAAAATCCACTCTTGAAAAGACTAGTGATGGATTGGAGTAATGTTTGTTCCGTCATAGCTTACAAGTTATCAATGTTTTGCATCTTTCAACACTTCCTAATTGCTTCTTGCCAGCCTTAATAACCTAAGTCAGAGAGTTCAGTAATTACAGGCCTAATAAATTACAACCAAGCAGCACAGCCTGTGTCTCCAAATAGATCAATGTCCCGGAGGTAGCCTATTCGAACAAAAAGGATGTTGTTGTTGGCCACCCCTTTTATTTTCCTGTATATATCGGGATTGTACATGTTCATTATGCTTGGACTACTGTATACCAATTAAATATAACCAACAAAATTGAACGCAATAAGTCTAAAGTTTAAAGTTTACAGTTTAAACTCAAAGGAAATTTTTTTAAAATATAGACCTGGAAATTATCCAGTTCTATACTTGTAGGTGTGACAATTAAATAATGATGTAAAAACTGTATTTTTTTATATTCATTTGGTCATGCTTCTTTTAGAAACATGTGTAGTCTTGGTTTTGACAGGTGACGGGAACGAATGCTGAACACTGACATTCACTTACAGGAATATGAATTATCATTAACAATTATCAAATTGTGGTGATAATTTATCCCCACAATTATCATAAACCTCTAACCTTTACTTGCAGGCCTGGACTGTCAAAAAATAAAAAAAATAAAATAATTTTCCAGGAAACTTGTCAGAACTGTTTTATTTATTTGAAATCCTTGAGGAAATTACATTGACATCCATAGATTGACTTGGGTCTTACAACATAATTTGGCATAGAATAATAAAAGATGACTTGGGTCTTACAACATAATTTGGCATAGAATAATAAAAGACATTATGGATAAATAACATTTTATATATTTTTGGCGCAACATTTACAAGATAAAGTAGATAACTTTGCATGCTGTCACAATATTCCATCAAGACAAATATACATCCTGATTTCCCCTTACCCTTTGATAGCCATTAAAGCAACAGGACAGAGAGAGATTCTGTCAACCACTCCCTACTTAGCGGTTCCCAACATAATTTGATAGATCAAACTTACTTTAGCTTCAATTAAACCAAAACAGGGACAAAATGGGACAGTTTGTTTGTGTAAATAGCTTAGTGTTCATGATTTTGAGCAGACTGTTTTTTACAAATATTATTTGAGACAAAAAACTGTCCAGCATTTTGGTTTGTTTGTTTGACTGGGGTTTTACGCCATACTCAGGGTTTTTTCACTTAGATGACGGCGTGCCAGCCCAATCGATGAAGGAAACCGCCAAAAACGATGCCGGCAACATGCAAGACAGGACAAAACATTTACATCACATAAACAAAACAGGACACCACAACAAATCGGCATCCTGTGCCCTTAGCTCAGAAAGCACCAGGACACAGTGGGCTCCCACCCAACCACCCGCTCCAGCATTTTGAAGCAATGTTCAAATGGAGAGCATCTACCGACCAATAAATCACAATTTCTAGCCAATGTAGCCCCCATCCAATTATAGTACATGTATGTCTTCTTCAGCAATACATACAAGAGATGGCAGAAAGTTATGTTGTACAATAATGTATATAGTATAACTTTAATATACAGACGGTGAGACCATTTTACATGTAATTACAGTTTCTTACCAGCATAACAAGCATTTGCCTGTTTCTGTAATCTAGATAAGAAATGTTGGAAAGCTCTGTTAACCAAGATTGCCTTTATATATTGAAATAAGATCCAAACAGAATAGCTTTCCGTTCACACAAAATTAATTCTACAGTCTCAGATGAAGAATTAATAAGAATGGAGGTGTCTACTCTAATTAATGAAGCTTTCAATTATTTGTTTAGTCAAATTTATGACACAGTTGTTAACATCTTTTATGTAATTCCATCTTACTTGCCAAAAATTACAGATGATGTATCAAGAACTCTTGAACTAAATGAACTTTTTAGTGGCGTATTTGATAATTTATCTTCTTTCTTCTATAAGGTTCATATGAGTTGCCATATAATATACTGTATATGTCATAGTCAGGAAGTCTCAATATGTATTGAGCAAAAAAAAAATCATAATAAAAGAGTACAATGTAGGACAAGCACTCACAAAGGAATAAAAGGGGGAGACAGGGAGGCGTGATTAAGTGTTCTCAGAATATGAAGTCACCGACACAGAAACTAAAGCTTTACCTGTGACTTACATGAATACCTTTTCAAGGCTGGATGGACGCATACCTTTTTTTCAGAGCATACAACTGACAAATGATATAGTTACTATTCAATACAGAGTACCTGTTGCACGAAACCTTGAAATTCTTTATTCTCTTCATACTTACTTTTTCTAAGTATCACATTTCAGATTAACCGTGGACCTAACATATAGATTTAAATTATTGAGACTTAACTTCTGCTATTGAATAACACAATAACCGTCTCTTATAGCTGGATACAACATTCTTTCCTTTTGAGAACAGGCTATTTTTAATATGTACTAGTTTGTTTGTTTGATTAGGATTTCACTCAAACAACGATGCACCACCCCTACGCAGGCATGAAACTACCCTTAATGTCACCACCCCAATGTAAGTACGAAACTACCCTGAACGCCACCACCCCTATGCAGGTATGAAACTACCCTTTACGTCACCACCTCTATGCAGGCACGAAACTACATGTACCCTGAACGTCACCAACCCTATCCAGGCATGAAACTACCCTTAACGTCACCACCCCTATCCAGGTATGAAACTACCATGAATGTCACCACCCTTATGCAAGTATGAAACTACCCTGAACTTCACCAGCCCTATGCAGGTATAGATCTATGCTGAACGTCACCACACCTATGCAAGTATGAAACTACCCTGAACTTCACCACCCCTATGCAGGTATGGATCTACCCTGAACGTCACCACACCTATGCAAGTATGAAACTACCCTTAACATTACCACATCTATGCAAGTATGAAACTACCCTGAACGTCACCGCCCCTATGCGAGTATGAAACTGCCCTTAACATCACCACCCCTATGCAAGTATGAAACTACCCTGAACATCACCACCCCTATGCAAGTATGAAACTATCCTGAATGTCACCACTCCTATGTAGGTATGAAACTATCCTGAACTTCACCACCCCTATGCAGGTTTGAAACTACCCTTAACGTCACCGCTCCTATGCAGGTATGAAACTATTCTGAACTTCACCACCCCTATGCAGGTATGGATCTACCCTGAACGTCACCACACCTATGCAAGTATGAAACTACCCTTAACATTACCACATCTATGCAAGTATGAAACTACCCTGAACGTCACCGCCCCTATGCGAGTATGAAACTGCCCTTAACATCACCACCCCTATGCAAGTATGAAACTACCCTGAACATCACCACCCCTATGCAAGTATGAAACTATCCTGAATGTCACCACTCCTATGTAGGTATGAAACTATCCTGAACTTCACCACCCCTATGCAGGTATGAAACTACCCTTAACGTCACCACTCCAATGCAGGTATGAAACTATCCTGAACGCCACTGGCATCAAACAATGACAACACAGGACTATTACAGGACACAAAATGTAAATCCGCAACAAATCCACTGATAAGAAAGTTTGTTTGATTGAGATTTTACCGTACTCAAGGTTATTTCACTTTTAGGTGTGTCAGCCCAATTCCGAAGGAAACCACCGTAAATGACGCTGACAACATGCAAGACAGGACAAAACATTTATCAAACATTAACAAAACAGGTCACCACAACAAAACGACACCTTTGGCCCTTACGGCAGAGAGAACCAGGGTACAGGAAGCTCCCACGGTCCCACCCGATGACTCGCAATGTTAAGAAAGTACCAGGGCATATAAAGCACTAGGTTATCGCCTGCACACAATCATTGAGCACTGTTCATGTACCTAAACTACATTGCCAAATTTTACAATGAAGCTAGTCAAGTTCATGTTAAACATAAAGCACTAATAGTACAGTATGCACAAGAGCTCTTGAACTTCCCTCATCGGACGCGGATTGACAGTGCAGTCGATCCTCAGACGAGACGCGTCTTGTTCCAGTGTAAGAAGCACATCGCCTGCGACTTGTAAATGATCGGCCTCGGATTGTAGCCTTCATAAAATCAATTTATTCACTGCTTTTTGGCAATTATTTTACTGATCACGGAAAATGCTATCTGTTTCGCCATTACATGTATGTCATAGTAGTTATGGGTGTACACGAAAACATGAACCATGCGGAGATCTGGCTGTCATTTTAAATATGTGAAAGTTATTTTAGTATCTGTGCTAGCCAACATACGGCCGCTCATCAGTAAAAATTTACCACAATTGTTTCCATATTTTTAATGAAAGAAAAACTCGTGAAATCTATGTGTCATGTTTACAGCTGTAGTTAGATACTTTGTAGTCGCAGGACTCCGACCTCATCCGGGTCGTCCGATTATGTTTTCACAGTAAATCATAACAAATTAAATCAGGTTAGTTTTTCGTAAAATAAAATAAAATAATGAGCGTAGATGAGAAGGTTGCGTTAAAACAGGACACTCGGTTGGAAACGAGACGCACATCGTCCGAGGATCGCACGAGGATTAATGGCTTACAATGTGTGTCCGATGTGCGGCTCAGACTCGGATTTGTATCGGACGGTTTTCATGTTGCAAAATTTTCTGAACAATAATCTATGCATATATATATTTTTGTATAAATGTAGAGAAATAAAATTTTGCTTGCCTCCTCTAGGTTTCGAACTTGGGTCTCTGGATAGCAGGGCCAGCCCTCTAAGTTCTAACCAACTTAGCTACAGAGGCTCAGAGTAGAACGAGCAAATTTGTATCCAGGTGAAGGCTGTGAATCTTTCTCTACGATAAGCACTGAGACAGGGACACTGAAACAGTGTCTTCTTTATCTAGAAATTACCCATAAATTTGTTTTGTTGTTTTGAGTTATATATTAATAATATAAACAAAGGTGAATAAGTTCAATGGGAGTAGTTATCAGTTAAGCCCTATAAAATTACAGCTGTCAATTGCAAGGAGATCTGAAAACGAAAGTTTGTAAAATGACAAAGTATACTTACATTTACAAATCGATAAGAAATGGTGAGGGATTAAGTTTAAAATCCACAAGAAGTTAGAAGATGGTTGTTTGTCAGCTGGTGTCGCGAAGCTCTCTGGTAAGAACAGCTACACTAACTGACTTAACACTGTACAGTTACGATAGTCACTCGCTCCACCATGCTTGCTTGCCAAAATCAAAACAAACCACGAAGTTCACTGCACATAGTCTGGCGCGACAAGCTTTGACTAAAAACTGATAACTTCCGTAAAATACGGAAAATATTACTACTCACCAAGCAATAAGAAGTTAAACTGAGATGAAAATTCTAACTAAAGCCGGGTTTCTAAAGTTGTCAAACCCTCGCACTTTCCCTCCAGTCAATTCGCCATGCCGTCTACAGCTATGCATGCTGGGAAAGTTGTATCTCTCCGCGAGTGAGAAAAAACTAGGTCATCATTTTGAAACTAACGTCTTACTGTCGCTAAGCTTAAAATGTTAATATTATATAGCAACTGTCTGTTCGACGTTAAATTTACTTTAATTTACATTTATATAATTAATTTTCTCGTTGGAATGGGCACAAACTTGTATCTGTATCAAGGAACTATATGTTATCTAGTTTGACAGGTATCGCGCACCTGTCTGTCAATCTAGCAATTGACATATTTGTTATCGTCTGCTCTTTGAAATACGTTGAATCAGCTGTTTGAATGTCGACAAAGTTTCACAGATTCCAAATATTCTAAATTAAAAAATTATGCCAGACAAAACTATGTAGATAGGCCTACTAGGCCTACTGGCAGACATAGGCCTACGTATAAACTCTCTTTCCCTTTTCAATTCGTTATTTCTGATGTTATCTTTTAACTCATATGAAATACCATGAATAATAAATGTTATGGGAAATATAATGATATATGCTACTGATACGGTACCAATTCACGACGAAACAAATGCTGCTTCCAGTAAAACGACATTATAAAATGTTTTATATGCATTTGAACACGCCCCATCTCATCATTGCTTAAAGTATTTGCCTATATATAGCTGCGGCGGGATTTCATTTTAAACCATATTTAAATATTTATTTGCTTGTTTCCTTGTTCTAGGTTATAACACATTTGACTAATGCGAAAGAGTATTAAACTCAATGACAATATAGGCTTACAGTAGGATTTGTGGGCGTTCATACATCTAGCGTGAGGACCCGTATTTAAATATTACGGTCAACTGTTCGCACATGCCTTTTTCTGTCCGGAAATGATTGCCTAAACCAAAATATATATGTAAACATAGCTGGATGTCATTGTAATTTAAATTAAATTAAAATATAAAATAATATCCTTAAAGCCAGTTATATGAGCTTTACCCTAATTCACTTTATTTGACCTGTGGGATATTTGAGATGGGACCACTTCCCTTTTACCTTCAACTTTACCGCCTGTAAACCCGCACATATCAAAGGTATGAATTTATACCAGCGAATAAATATGTCTGTATGCATTGTGAAAGTCCCCAGCGAATTTCACAAGAAAAAGGTCAGTTATTTGCCCTTTTAGTCTTCTGTAATCCTTGAAGGTTTAAGATTGGCAGGTATAATATCAGTTACAGTCAGGACAAAGTTTCCAGTTACACTGTGGTCAAATTCGTAGGCTGTAAATATCTAAGTAGTTTGGTTTTTCGTATAGCCAATCGTTAAAACGGAAGATATGCATACGCCTATACAACTAATATAATATTTATATTACCCTATAGTGCATGTCAGTTATATAATCAATAAAATCAGCATCACTGGCGAGTGATTTTTTTCTTTAAATTGAAGGACAATTCAAACAAAGAATTATTACACTCGACTCAAATTGGGTATGCCCTATTATGGTTTCTCAATAGTTGGATAATTGAATAAACACAGTCATATGGGAATGTTACAAACAAACAATATCAAAGCAATTCGTTATGCGGGCGACACCAACATTCTTGTATAAGTGATATATCTGTATGATCCAAAATAATGTGACAAATTAAACCAGCGGAATAAAAATTTCAGGCATACTTCGTTCGTTAAACAGACTTTAATTAATATCAGCATGAACCAAGAATTGATTTAAAGAATACGTTTCTCGAATGGAGGCCTGAATTTTCCATTCGTGCGTGTTTTTCTCCAATAGTATATTTGCTGTCGGTGGTTCATTTTGAACAGTAAAGCGATGGACGTTTTAAAGCGGCGACCTGCCTGACAATTCCAGCACAGAGATATACGCGTATAAAATCCTCATCTTTGATCAACCCACAACGGTTGCTTAATGAAATGTATCGTCTAGTGTATACATGTGTTCAGCTATTTATAGATCTATATCTAAGATTGGCCACTGCCGACTTATATTTGATTTTAAGATTATAAATATTTATACGTTATACGCCCAGACTCTAGCAGGCTTGTTCATTTCTGTTTACATTGATTAACTTCATTCGTGATGCGCTTGTATTTATATACTAGTTAGTTCATATAGTTTGTGACATTTCTCCCGGACAAGCCCCGTAGTGTTGTG
>JAVFBZ010040861.1:0-10639 GCA_032466195.1 Katharina tunicata
GTGTAAAAGAAGTAGCAATTTGAAAAAGAGGTAGCAAAAATGTACATTTTATGCAATATATTTTGTTCTGTAAGTTTAAGAAAAAAATAATATACTTATTATTGTTCTACATAGATAGACGATTCAGAATATATATACATGTGTTGCAAAATTCACAACAGTTTAGAAGTAAAACGGCGAAACGTAAAAACAACCTTTATAAGTATCCTTAACCTGTTCCTAGCCCTTTCGGTTTTTGGCGGCCTAAACTTTCTTACATTAAACACTAGGTTTAGTGGAATATTTGCTGCAGTGGTTAATTTTTCTTTATCCGAGAACATTGTATACTTGCTAAAAATATTGTTTGATTAACCAGAATATCATTTTTAAATTGACGGCATTTCGTATTGTTTTGTTTATCATCACATGATATACCCACAATGAGATGCTAAGGATTGATTTAATGAGTATTTTTTTTAAATATTAACCAACTCTCTTTAAATGTCGAAAATAAAACAAAGTAAAAGCGGCATGTATTAATCTTGAAGACGGCATCGCGAACACAAACTATCAAAACGACTAAGGGAGAAATATTTGTAACAGTTTACACCTTCATATGTCAGTCCGTAATAAATATTCTAATTTTAATAAATACACACAGCTGAGGGAGACAATAACTCTTCGCTAGGAGGGATGACATATCTGTTATATCAAATCAAGTAACACCAGTACACACTCACACAAACACCCACCCCTGGGAAAGATACATTTTTTTCATCAATATACCCAGAAGTTGCAAATCCATCTTAGTCATCTTTTTTATTCTGTGCCCAGCTTCTAATTAAATGCCGCTTAAGCAAGATAGATCAGATTCCATACT
Source organism: Katharina tunicata (assembly GCA_032466195.1). Taxonomy (NCBI): domain Eukaryota; kingdom Metazoa; phylum Mollusca; class Polyplacophora; order Chitonida; family Mopaliidae; genus Katharina; species Katharina tunicata. Next base: position 860 of record JAVFBZ010040861.1, read on the forward strand.
TACCAGAAGTTAACAACATATATGAGCTACTAGTATTCTTTCAATTCGATATTCCTATGTAAATGTTATTATACTTATATGACTATAATGCATAAACTATCCCTACCCACTCGTATACACCGGGTGACTGGGCGGGAGCTTCCTGTACCCTGGTGCTCTCTGGGCCGTCAAGATAGCAATTCATGTATACTGAGATGTCCAAGTTTTCGTCCCGTAAATGAACTGTGGTGTATTTTGTGTTGCCAGTGTCGCTCAAGGCGGTTTCCTTCGACCGTTGGGCTGGCGTACCGTACTATGAGTGAAATCGCGGCGTGAAACCCTCATCAAACATAAACAGAAATCCTTGCTTACACGACAATTCAATTGAATCGCCTTCTATTTGTTAAAAATTAATATGACTTCAGCAACCATGAATTTGTATGTAGCTGCTATTTTAAGCTCACCATCAGTGCGTAACACGTTATAACCTTACTGTTTTCTGTTCCCTTTTATCAATTATTAATAGATCCACAAACTAAGCAAGAGTCATAAAAATAAGTAATGCCAAGAACTGATTTATCGGTCGTCCTGATAACGCGCAAAATATCATCCATGAATCCTATACGAAAACTGTCATCTTTAAATGGCAGATATTTTGATAAATCGCTATCCTGTCAATTTTGTTGAGAGCTAACCTAGATTGCCACTTTGGCGGTTGGCCTTTGAGTTATAACCTCATTTTTCTTATCGGACAGGAGATGAGAAAGTTGATACTTTAACTTGCCCGATTAAGCATTCTATTACTTTTCTCTGTAGGAATACATTACAGTATCTACTGCAATCAACGCGCCACAATAGAAATGAGCTAGGTAAGACGACCCCAGTCATCTTCTGTATGAAGTTGGCACCTGATGCTTTCTTATCTCCCTGAAGCTAGAGTTTAACTTACTAAACCATCTAACCACGAATCCCCCTCACTCACTCACTCAGTTCTTACTCACTCACTCACTCAACCACCCACCCACCCATCCACTCACTCACACAGATACATAAATAAATAAATAAATAAATAAATACCTTCTAATGTCCCAAACACATGAGTACTGACATTAAGATATTCCCATCTGGAATTCATACCTTTAAATAAGAGCTACAATGAAAATCCACCGGGCAGTAAAAAAAAACAATTTCCCATTTTTGGTTATAAGAACAGTGTAATTTTTAATTTGTACTATGATGATGTGTTATATTATCCTGCGTTGTTAACGAGGCTGTATTGATTTGAGGTTGAATTTTAAATTCTCACTAAATCCTAATAACTTTTCTATAGTAAACTAAACAGTTTGCTTTCTAAGATGACATTTGTTTTAGCGAAAGAAAACATTTTTTTTAAGACAGGATATGAAGCTTCTTCCAAACTGTTGCCTTTTCTATACAATTGTGTCGTCAGCTACAAAGGGCCCATACTCAACGGCGTGTATAGTGGACAGCTCCGATTGAAGTCTTATAACTTAAAAAGTTCAAAATCCATCAAATATCAATTTAAGTTGCCATGAAGCATCCAAGTTCGCGAATAAGCCTGCAAAATTAAGATTTGCTTTACCAGAAAAACAAGACCGCACTGCGAGACATACCCCGTGGCCTGCAGCAAATACGAATCATGTGGCTGCAGTCTTTGAAGCATGTATTATTAAAATATGCCTCAAAGCCTTGACATTTTGTGCTATGTGCATTTATAAACTCGCTTTTTAAGAAAACCATGGTAAAATTCAAAATTCCGACTCCGTTATGACTTGCGTAGTACTATCAGGTATATATTGCCCAATTTTCAGAACAATCCTAACATTATTGACAAAGAAATAGTCAATTTAGTTAGTGTTACATCAACAACAACAACAAAAGCGCCAACAGGAGATTGAGTAAGATCTAGTCCCCGTTTACCACGGGGTAAAAACCTTATATAATGTTAATAGTACTTTCTGAGCGATACTTGACAAAATATTACATTACGTAATTTTCATCGTGGCAATGTTACCAAGGTTATCCACAGGACAACTAACTAGATATACGGAAAACCCATCATGTAGTTCGCCTGTCAAACAGTGTCAGGCCTTAATAGATATATCAACAAATGGTATCGCTTTAAATCTCAGAATTCTACTCGATGGTGTTACAGAGAGTGTACTGGTTAGGTTTGTTGTTGAACGCTACGGCAAATTCAACATTGAGAGCGTGTTAGAGGGAAAGAAAAAAAAACATACTCTAATTGTAAATACCATACATAGCAAGGTGTTTATAAATCTGTCGTTACATTTTTTGTAGAATTCGTCTTTCTCCTCTGAAAGCCACTGTATGGTGGACTTTTTACGCTACATTTCCTGTAGTGGTCATTTCACAAGAGTTACTGTATTTTATGGTGTTGTGCGTTGTATTTAGCTTTATTCTGTACAATTGTGCGGTTTTTCTATCGTTGGGGTTAAATTTTGATTTATTTTTTGTTATTATTATCTCCAAAAAAATAATAATAATTAATCATAGCATAGAAAGTCCACCATACATTTTACCTTTGTATTTCAATTCAAGTGTTTTTCAGTGGAAGGCGACGAATTCAACAAAAAAATGTGACGGCAGTTTTATTAACACCTTGCTATCGTCTATAATTTGAGTATGACTTTGTTTTGTTTGTTTTTTCCCTTTAATGTGTTTTAAAACCTCAACACATGTTCTATCCCCTGATGGCGGCGATTATTGCACATGTGATTAATGGGTACAATATTAAGATCACCACAACACATGTCTCAGAGACTTCTGATGCTAACACCATCAAATAACAGACAGGCGTCAATATTGATTTTGTATTATATATTATCACGAACTATCGATATTAGTGTAGTTACGTAGCTTAAAATTGTGAACATTCATCAAATATCAATTAAAGGCGACATGAAACTACTCAAGTTCGGAAACAGACCTGACAAGTTTATTTTTTCTTTATTAACAAATAATAATGTTAATGTATGGTCTAAGCGATTCTAGACAACATCTTAAATTATGTCATCGTCACTGTGGCGTTTATTTAAAACACATTGTCAACTTCATCCAAGGAACAACTACACTCATAACCCGGTATGTGGTCTGCTTATTAAATGGCGTTAGCCCGAAATAGGCATATCAACAAATGGTATCGCTCTAACCCCAGAATTACCTTCGATGGTATCACGCGGAGGGCACCGGCTACGTTTAATTGTTAGCCATACGGCAAAGTAAACACAGATCCAGCCTATAGTGTATAGTGCGCGAAACCCGACAATCGCATCTTTGCCAGAATTGATTATTACAGATGTGATTGATGAGTACAATATTACAACAACAACTCAAATGTCTCACATACGCCAGTTTCTAACACCATTACGTAACAAGTACGTCTAGATTAATTTTCGTGTAATCTAATACTAGTACCCTAAACTACCGATAGTATATATAAAATGCCTATCAGAAGTACTGAACACAAGGAATTAATATTTCAAACATAGAAACATTTGGCATGGGTGAAAAACAGAAGGCTATTAATTTAATTGAAAAATGTGAATTTTTTTCTTCTTTTTTTTTTTTAATTAATGTCGACAACGTCAAGCAGGTCCAAGAGTTCCAGTTCGCCTTCAAGTGGTGGCACCCGATAACCTTCGTACTTTGCTACAAACCAGCAGAAGAAATTGGAATGAGTTGCTGTGGGGTTTCTGTCCCAATTTACACGGTCTACCACCAGTCATTGTTGGGGTGATGGCCTGGTCTTCTGTGGTTTATAAAGTTTAAACGCAGTCGAAAATCTGTTATGTGTAAGCAAACATATCGTCCTTACAATACCTTTCGTCTATAATGTATATTATTTATTGTATGTGTAGACTCGACAATTGCAACTGTTTTGTTTTCATTATCACAACTTCTGTCATGTTATTTAGTATCAGTTCATGGCCAATTGGCTCACTATCGCCTTGTGTTCCATTGAGGTCAAATAAAGGAATAAATCAAATTAAATATGATACACCACGCTAATAATAAACTTATCCTTCTGAACGTTGACAGAACATTTTCATATAAACAATAAGACTTAAGTCGACATTCTTTGTCATGTTGACCTTGCAATTATTGTATAGGATTTGTTTGTCAAGATTAGCCAGTAAATGCAATAAATAGAGTAATCCTCTTCGCCTGTTACGATGTATGTACAGCACCTGGTGTGCGCTTAAGTTGCCTGATCTATCAATTAGCCTCCACGGACTGTTGGCGTTAGGTGGTTTGTTTATGTACCAGGCATAAATACACGGGTAAGCTAACGCCATGTGATAACACGTCCTGATATCATTTGGGACTCCAGCAGGTTTTGTTGCTGATATCCGGCCAAGAATGTTCTGTTAAGACACCTGATTACAGATTAGACAAGATTGGAGCTTGGATTATCTCCTGCTAGCCCCATTAGTTTTGATTTCGTTGCGCTGTTCCTTACTGATGTTCTCAAGAACATTTTAATTCAGGTGTTTGCTGAAGAAGAAAAACAAAACGAATCGACAGTTTGTAACCCGCGATCTCCGCAGTCAATGGGAACTTGTCTTTACATATCCAATCCCTAACCAGTGTTTAACGTTGGCCGTCAACTGATGGGCCATGTACTCCTTTGTTCAACCATCTATGATGATCATCTTGTTTAAGCGGCATTTAGAAGCTGGGTACATAACAATAACATGACAAAGATGGATTTACAACTTCTGGGCATATTGCTTGAAAACGGTCTTAGCATCTAGGCCGAAACGTCGCCTATCAATATACCCAGAAGTTCTAATTCCATCTATGTCATGGTTGTTTTTGTCATTCATGATAATATCAATTGTCTGCTGAAGTTTTTGCATCAAACAGAACCAATATTGCGCTTGATCGAATCTCCAAAGATGATTTAAAGATCTGTAATCTTCTTGGGCCAAATGTTGAAGATGGAAGCATTCATGCTTGTTAGAAGTTAGTCGCCTTGAAACCTTTTCAACTACGTTATTCATTGATCTTTTTAATTCCCAATGAATGTAACGAATGATCAGTATCTTATTTAATATCGCATAAAACGACGAATTGACTGGACTCAGTATTAATACCAATATAAATATTTAGTTCACCTGCCCGTGTAACCGTGGTTATAATTTCTTTACAACAGCCAAGTGTGATCAAGAGTATATCGATGCGCGTTTATCTTCTGCAAACGTATCGAAAAATCCCAGCAGATTTCGCTGTTGAGTATAAAGATAAGAATGTTAAACATTACCTCATATTAGGTGAGTTTAAAATATGTCTTCAGTAAAGTTCCGAATCTAAATTGGAATCCTATAGTTTTGGCCTTTGTATTTTGTGAGCCGAAATATCGATTTTACGGCCTTTATTTAAGGCTCCCATCAACATGTGATTTATAAGAAATTAACTCCCGCGCACTGCATTATTGGGACATGTCACGTGATCCGTAAAACTGAACATTTAATAGCACAGCCTATTCTAAAAAAAGAATCAAATCGTTCTTCCTACCGTCGAGTCTTTGACTCTAAGATATTGACTGGTCATCTTGCTGTTCATCTAGATAGAGTTATCTGTGTGTGCTGTTTGTAGAGTAAGTTTATAGCTTATTAATTAGATGGTACTGCTGCACGATTTATCTATTTGTTTACGTCCTTTTAAAGGCTTTAAATTGAAGCAGACCTGTGACAACCTTTTTTCCATGTTTGATTTGAAATACGTTGGTAGTAAAATTTAGACGATTCAGTCGCGAGCGCACTTCTTTGCGGAAACAGTACTACGACAACGACAATATTTGCTTGTCATTACATTAGTTCTGGTATTTTTCTCAATCTCGAGAAAGGTACGAGTCTATTTTAGTATGAGCACAACCCCCTCGCGTTCAGATCATGTGACGCATTATACAACATTAACGGTGCTGGAAAAGGTGAGGTAAAACCCTGTAGTCATTTTGTCTCCGCATTATCAATGAAGGTCTACAGGTCTCTCCGCCTACCAACAATTGCTGACGCAAGTAACTGATACATACAAACGTTTTCAAAAGAAAGATGTTAACATCCTTTTACCGTAAAGTGTATTTGAAATATAAATTGCTTCGTTATAATTTGCTGATAGCTACCTATTACAAATAACATTAACCTTTTCGTAATATTCGAAATGGTGAAGTTTAAAAATTCTCAGCTGAGTTATCATCGCCATGTTAATCGGCCACCGGAAAACTTCCCTTTTATACCTAAGGTCGATGGACGATTTAACCTACAACTTTTATAGCGAACGGGGCTAAACAGTCCAACGCCCAACCAACGAGGCCACGGCGGTCCTCTCTATTATTGGTTATAAATTAACGGCACAGGTGCAATCTTGAAAAATAAATGCCTCTGCACATCAAGACCGTATATGGTTTTGAGATACAAAATTTGTCGCGTCAGAAACATACACAGACAAATAAAAGCTATCGCCCTTAATGTTGTCTTAGATTAATCAAGATTTACGTGGGTGCTGGTTTCCTGCGCCCTGGTGCTCTCTGGGCTAACAGGCATCGGAGCCAACTTGCTATGTTGTCTTGTTTTTTCGTTTTGTCAATGTACCGTGGTGTCTTCTGTGTTGTACCAACGTCGTTTAGGGTGGTTTTCTTCACCCCTTTGGCTGGCACCTCATCAAATATGTGCAAATTACGGCGTTAAACCCCAATCAAACACATAATCAAACCAAAGCTTTATGACAAATTAACATTTTCCCGATGAGCTCAAACGTGATTTTATCAAATAGAGACGTTGGGTTGTAGTTGCATGGAATATTTAAAACGTAAGGGCTGTGTTTGGATTGTATGGAATTGATTTAAACCGTGATTTATTTCCTGATATAGAAAAGGGATTTGCGAGGAGGCTATACCTTAAGCCTGTCGACTTTCCTTCGCCCAGTTCGAAACAGTTAGCGGGTGGATGGTTGGGCGTATCCTGTGCCCTTGTACTCTCTGAACCCAGGGACATCAGGAAGCCTATTTGTAATGGTGTCTCATATTTCAATCTGTAAATGTACCAGCGTTGTTTAGGGTGGTTTCATTCGCCTATTGTGTTAGCACGTCGTAAAATGAGTGAAAAAACCTTAAGCAAAATCCCAATCAAACAATAAATCAGCCATCTAATCAATTGAATTGATCAATAGCAAACTATTTGCATCGGTTATAATGCATTGCGCAACAGCCTTTATCAGATTGTAAATTATTAATATTTAATGTACTTGATCTAATCCCTTCTATTTTTACATTTCTCGTGTAGCGGTGGTAATTTAGACTCTGACATGTTTAAGCACTGCTCTGCAGTATTATCTTTTTTACAACAATGCAAAGATCGATGAAGCAAACAAGAACATTGTCGATAACACACCCTATGAAGAAATACTAATCTGGATTGTTTGGGTAGGGAAGTGTCATGAATAAAACATTCAAACCGGCTGTGTACCCCATTGATTCGGCGGAGATATTCAATATCTCAAGTGCACACATATTGTAGACGTGGACCAGGTAACAAACAGTTGATAATTACTTTTTAATCCTGGGTGCTCATTTGTTTGGTCCAGGTGGGAGGAATATTTATAAACGCTTTGAAATATATCTACGGAGAAATAAATGTACACATCATTTTCAAATAAGTACTGCAACCACTCTTTAAATCGATGCTGAAGTTCTTAAGGTCAATCCCAAAGGCCCGATTCACCTAAGTGTCTATCTTAGGTTAAGTTTACCTTATCTTCATGGCGACCAGAGTTAAAGTTTAAGTAAACATAGAAAAACAAAGTCATAGTCAAATCACCAAGTTATTAAAAAAACTGCTATTGTATTTCTTTCAAGAGTGAAATTAACCAACATTACTCTAGCAAAACCGAAACACTACAAATAGTACAGAATAAATTTATATATCTGATTGACGGCATTTTAATATACATTTACTTCAATGACATGTTCATAAAACGAAATGTAGCATGAAAACGTCCAACATTCATTTTACTTACACTAGTGCGGGTGGATGGGTGGGAGCCCCATGTTTCCTGGTGTTCTCTGAGCTATGGGACACATGAAGCCGATTTGTTGTGTTACCGTGTTTTGTAAATGTACTGTAAATGTTTAATGATGGATTATGCGATGCCAGCGTCGTCCTCGGTGTTTTTCTTCACAGTTTGAGCTGGCACGCTGTCATATGAGTGAAATTACCTTAAGTACGGCATAAAACCCCGAACAATCAACCAATCAACACGGACAGTAGTTCAAATGAAAAGGCTTTCAGTGGAAAAAGAGAAATCCTACCAATAATGTAATAGCAGTTTTTCTACATTATTTAGTGTGGTCTATAATTTGACTATGACTATGAATCATGGCTATCTTTTCATTTCCTTCCGCTTAAAAGCATTAATGTACAGCCTCGGCAAAAAACACTGTAGGTTTTAATGGTGTTTATGCACTAGTTATATGCTTTATTGCTTCTTGTGCATAACTATTACAAATAAAGCATCATTAACCCACCATATCCGCCCATAACATTGAAGTCAAACGGGAGGGATTAGGATTGAACTGACGTTTGACAATCTCGCCACTACAAGACATGTCATTTTGGTGTGTACCAAAATCTTCACCTAGTTTCCTGATGTCGCTTTAACTCCTTTGCCGCTCTATTCTGAATACAGAGGTTCTCATCATACTCCTGAGATGCTGGTCGACTGTTAAATAATTCAGAAGCATTGGTTTAAGTTCAGATTCAGTTTTCCCTTGGCGAGGTCAAGAAACGATCTGTCGCCAAGCTTCTGAGTGTTTTTATTTATTTATTTGGTTGGTGTTTAACATCGTGCTCAAGGCTATTTCATAGATCTATTTTACTTCTTAGCTGTGTAGATCAACGGCTGCCGGCTACATGTTTCTAATGCTCAAACGGCAGACATGAAATCTCATGACTGAAGCCATTACTTGGCTGTCTAGGGCCATGGTCAAAACTGAGATTTAACGTCTCAATAAATTCAAGATCCGTACCACTTCTATTTCTAGAGTCTTGGTTCTTGAATAAATAGGTCATGAACAGATTTGCTGGGATTCGATTTGCTGGAAAATGATAGCTTAGCACACAATGATGGCAATAATGTGAATAGTGCTATTTCCTGATAGCACCTCAACTCTTATATGGTTATTAAACACCTTGGTGTGAGTGGACGTTCAATCACGAAATACAACTCACTGAACGAAAACTTCGCAATCATTTAATTACTAAGCAGGTAAATATTCGCGGCTTAGAAGCACAAGCTTTTGTTAACTAACACATACACTTGAGCTAATGACCAGCTACTTTACTCTGTATACTGATAGAAAACCATACCCTGGAATGACCTTGACAGATGTCCTTGACAAATGTGTTATTATATTTGTCAAGAGTATACATGTAGATGACAGCCCAATTATTCAACGCCATTATTTTTATTGCAAACCTAAATTTGCTTTGGATTGACACATGTACAAGTTTAAATTGTGTAAGCTGTTAGCATTGACATACAATTTTCCAAAGCCTGAAATACTGTAAGAAATATGAGAACAATTCAAAGATGTGTCCTAAAACTACGCTCAAAAACTCAAAATATGATATTGTATGCAACAGCAAAACCAACAAGCAGAATGTTTGGCAAAACTATGGAAATAGTGTCATAATACATGCTTATGAAATAATCATAAACTGTGTTATAAAAGCTCAAATAAATAGATTGTAGTAGTAG
>JAVFBZ010040872.1:0-10638 GCA_032466195.1 Katharina tunicata
TACTTCACTGTCACTCTCCGTTCTATAAAATTAACAAAATTATTAAATATCATAGGAGAGTTACTTCTGGCACTACACTAACCCTTCTTATCTGCAAAATAGCATGAAAAAAGAGACGAATTTCCTTGCTTTGAATCATACATTCTGAACCAGTCATTTGTCTAAATTGCCTCTGTTTTTCATCAATTCGTATTTTAAATTAAAGCACAATTCGGCCCCTGGAATCTAATATATTTGGGTGAGGCTCCGAAAGAATACTGTCTGCTGGCAGCTCAGTTATATTTATATATATATATTTGAAAAAAATCACTGAAAGAGGCTATGTATGTGGAGATTATATTTGGCAGATAAAAGTTTCAAAACCGTTAATTATCTGCATCTACAAATGTCTTTGTACTTTAATGTTAAAGTCTGGTATATGAACCGACGACATCACGGTGATCACCACCTATATTCAAAATAGCTTATTCTCCGTTATGTTGACTAACCATCTTATAAATTACAGGCCTATATTTTTAAAATAACACATAGAAAAAAGTGAAATCTGGTCGAAAATTGCTGGACTTAATAGTTAACGAAACTTAACATTCAAAATAATAAACAGATTCATAGTTAAGAATTTCTACATGAATAGTTAGTTTGAAATGTTTTTTGTATCGTTATTGTGTGTTTCAGACCAAGGGAACATCCAGCTTTGGTAAGAGGAACAAGAAGACCCACACGCACTGCAGGCGTTGTGGGCGACGTTCCTTTCACATCCAAAAGAAAGTTTGTTCATCATGTGGTTACCCTAGCCCAAGATTGAGGCATTGTAAGATATTTATTCATTCTTAACTTCAAATTCAATTGTAATGTTTTGATATTCTAAATTAACATCAAATGACCGGTCATATATTATTACTTTGTCTGTCTGTAAATAATTTGTTGTTAACAACATATAAAGTGCATGGTCAATATTATATTGTTACTTTGTCTGTCCGTAAAGAATTTATTAACAACTTTATAAAGTGCAAATGCCTGCTCTTCAAGTGATGACATTGTGACAAAAACGAAAAACCACACAGAAGCCTAGTGAAAGTGGGGCATAGCATTAAATAGTTCCATCAGTTATTGTCGTTGGTTTATTTGTGACGATACATAATCTGTTAAGTGCATGCCTATTATTTCCCATTCCAAGTGCACAGTAAAAAAATGTATTGCCTTAAAATTACCATTCAAGTATAAAACAGTTTATAAATTCACTGCCCATCATCCATTATTGCTGAAAAAATAGTATTTTTATGAAGAAAATGACCACGATTTTTGTGGGATCAACCGTTAGTCGCCAAAAGCCAACCGTTTGGGCACCCGCCGGACAATTTCTGACTCGTGCCTTGCTATCCTATAATATTTGTTGTTCATCTTTCAGATAACTGGAGTATTAAGGCTAAGAGGAGGAAGACAACAGGCACAGGTAGAATGAGGCATCTTAAGGTCATCTTCAGGAGATTCAGGTAACACATTATTGTACACCTGAGAACAAGTCTGAAGATTGTTCTCTTCTGAGCTTTTTTTAAAAGCAATTTTTTGCCCAGAACACTGATAATACACTATTGTCATAATTACATCAGTTTGACATTTTGAACGTCTTTTCTCCAAGTTGTACATAACAAGGTACATACAATATTTTAAAATTTCTCCCCAAGACAAGGGATTTCACTCGGTCTATGGTTTATGGCTTCAAAGTTTTGCAGGGGTGACATTCAGTTAACTGGCAGTTTTGGTAGATATTGAATTTAGGCATTATTTATATGTTTTTAAAAAGATAAGTGCTCTGAACGACAGGTTGAGAGTGGTGATAACTAGTTCGGGTGTGCTTGATTTAAAAATCGGCCCCTAGTGGGTGCATCTGGCAACTCGTTCATGAAAAGGAAGAGTTTTTAAAGAAACATGCTCAGCTAATGATTTACCTGTTGTCTTTGCTTTGAAAATACAGTAACGACCTTAAAATACTTTGTATTTTCAGTAGTTAAAAAGAATGAAGCTGAAATTTATGTTCTTTGTTTGTTACAGAAATGGTTTCCGAGAAGGAACAGTGGCTAAACCACGGAAAAGGGTAGCTGCTGCCCCAAGCTCTACTGTCGCTACTAAATAACTTTCTTGTACACTAAACTTCTGTTGGAAGAGTAAAGGATGGTCGCCTTGAGAGTGAATTTTGTGTTGTTTTTTTTTATTATTCTGTTGTGTTTGGTCGTTGACCCTAACACTACCTTAATCAACAAAGCTTGAGTTTTGCAGATTGTTTTGCACAGCCATACACTGACCATGCTGTGACTCGATTGGTAAAGCGTCGCACTGTTCATTGTTTACGGTATAGGTTCAAATCGCCTTGTCTATACGGCAAGTTTTCTGGTGGTCATGGCAATCACGGGATGGTGTTTACAAGATTTCTTAGCGGCCTTCAATCATACAATTGAATACATTGGCAACGCAAAGTCGTCGTATAAGTGAAATATTCTTGAGTATAAAGTCAACAATTGAATAAATAATATGTATACATTTGTTTTGCCTGTTAATTCGCTTTACGATCATAATTAATAACGTCTGCGTAAAACTGCAGTAAAGCAAACTAGGTACCCTAAATCTTCAACAAACTCTACTTTAAAGGCACAAGTTTGAAGTTATAAATTGATTTAATAAATGCGAGTTTGGAGCTAAAACTTAGTTTTCTGGTAGTTTTCATGTCACGCTTCATACAAATTTCAGTCGAGTGGTTGGTTGGGAGACTCCTGGTGTTCTGAACTATGGGGCACAGGACTCTGATTTGTTTTGTCCTGTCTTGCATGTTGTCAGCGTCATTTCAGTGGTTTCCTTAACTGATTTGGCTGGCAATTCATCATATAAATGAAATAACCTTGAGTACGGCATAAAACCCGCATCAAACAATTAAAACATGTTTCAAGATTGTTTTTCTACACCTATCCTTTGAATAACAAGAAGTTTGTTAAGGGGTCGAACTTGTTGAGGATTTAGGGTACGTATTAGTTTGGAATGGCAAATAACAGATTAAAGTAATTACATATCTACAAATTTTGGTCTTATCTTGGGTTGGAAACCTGACTGGAATTGTTCACTGAACCACATGTTCGTACAAAGATATGGCCACTATATGTGTTTTAGCTCCTGGTAAAACGGTATAATATACCTAATAGTCCTAGCATGAACTCTTGTTTACATATTACATTCAAAGAGAAAACGAAACAGATGGTTGATAATTCGTGGGGCCAAAGGCAGAAGTGACTATATCCAAAATGACAACTTTGAGAAAAATAAGGTTACATTGTTTGTTGGCTATGTCTCTATCCAGATAATCAGTTCTGGCTACACTCAGTTATGTACCTGATGAAGAGATAGACATATTTAGTACACAGAATAACAGACCGGTGGTATTAACTGGGCTTGCCTAAAATGGCCATAGTCACTTCTGCCTTTGAGGTCATATTATGACCGCTGTAATGAAAAAGAATTTACTGAAGGTAACGTACCCGGTACCCAAAAACGTATTTTAAAAAAAACCCCTTGCTTGTGATCAACGTTTTATAACCATTTGTTTTGGAGTATACTCGGGTTAGTGTGATGTCCTATGGTTTGAGCAGAGTTTGAGTAAATAATATAATCCCTGAACCTGGCTAATAGTCTCGGGGATTACCATAATTAGTATTTTTATCGTGGTAATCCCCGATCTGATCGTCTTAATTGGTCCAGATTGAGGAGAATAAAGGTCACCCTTGTTGCCATTGTAATGTTTCCGCAAAAAAAATGCGCTGGTGAAGGACACGTCTTAATTTTACTATCGACTTATTTATAATTAAACGGAGAAAAAAAAATTGTCATAGGGCCGATTCAATTTGAAGTATGTAAATGGCAGAAAAAAATCGTATAGCCGTACTATTTTATCACCTGAACTTACTCGCTACAAACAGCAAAGGGGGATAACTCTTTCTAGGTGAACAATAAGATGGCCAGTCGATACATTAGAGACAGACTCGTCGGTTGGGCGAATGATTTGGTTATCTTATTTTAGAATGGTAGCGTCCTTTGAGTGTATAGCCGTTTCTCCGACTCGTCGCTAATGGGCATAAGTTGAGTTTTTGTGGCGTCCTGTTTTAATTTCTGTCCTTGTCTCGTGGCGCCCTAATCTGTTGAGGTTGATTTCCTTCACCTATATGCATTCGGCTGGCACGCCGTCATATGGGTGAAATAACATTAAGTATGGCGTAAAACACAAATCAAACAAACACTTCTTATCCGTGTCGTTGAGGATGGTTGCCTTAACCCATTGGGCTGACGCTCTGTCAAATCATTGAAATAACCTTAAGCGCTATGTAAAAAACCCAATCAACCGAACAATACTGTTCACGTGTGACACGCTATTAGCCTACTCCAAGACGAACATTTCTTACATCGAACCTATCAAACATGTCTGAAAGATAGATCATTGTTTAATATGACAGTAACTCCGCGTAGCGGTTAATCGGTAGTGACGTTTTAGAAATGCGACTCCTACTTTTTAGGCGTATTATCATGAATCCATTTTTAAATGGGCAGCACCCGGCTCATCTTTGCGGTGTCCCCTCCAATGCACAAGTTAGGGGTTCAAATCCTTTTGTCGAGTTAAGGTGTATTAATTTTTTCCGGGGGCTGAGCAATTTTTCTTCCCAGCAACATCGGCAATGCAAACTCCTCCTGTAAGTGATATACTCTTGACTGCGACGTTAAACTTCAATAAAATAAAAAAGTAAATAGATAAATGTGGAATAGGGTTCACACCAATTGAACTTAGTTTGTCTGTAGGGTATGAGATTGGAGAGGGACACTTAAAACCCAGATAAACAAATTGTTATGCTCGGGATTTTATTGTCTCAAAGCCATTGATAAAACTTAGGTAGGTTACATATACAGAATAATCTTCACTAACATTTTTCTCGGGAAGACTTTGTCGCCTTTGTATATACATTAACACAGTCACATGTCTTGTATGTGTTGGATAGTTAATCAAATATGTTCTAAAAATTTACCATTTTGCGTGTTTATTATGTTTGCGACAGACACAATCGAGAAAAATGAAAAACAAATAAAGACATAGATTTTATTAAAAAATTTTTTTTTCCCCTACCTCATTATATTATAAATATATACACAGGTTCTGAAACAGAACGCCCAAATCACTAGGGTGCCTCTGCAGCCGCTCCACTGCAAACGCATTTTCCAAATAAATGACTGCATACATTTTGAGTGCTTTGTGTTATTTTAATCTACAAGAAATACATAAAAAACATACATTTTATTTACAGTATAGTTCGGTTGAAGTGGGTTTCAGTGGAAAACGAGATATCCTACAAAAACATGTACAGCAGTATAGATAACAAGGATCACACATCGAACAAAGCTAGACAGATCCCTAAAATCAATCTGCAATGCTCTAGATTAACCAACGCGCAAATATAGATATATTTTTTTTGCGTGTCTCTACTGGGAATCGAACCCGGGACTCTGGCTAGAAGGAGCTAAAGTTACCGACTGAGTTACAGAGGATCCTCACGAGTGTTAAAACAACCACTTGATTGATTGGTTGTAATTAAGTGGAAGAGAAATTGTTATTTTTTTACATTTTCTTTTATCTGTAGATTTGTTAAGATGGAGATGCCAGTCTAGTTTATTCATCAACAACTATCTCACCACCAATCATCAATCCAAATACATTTATATTGTATGCCGGGATTTGTTTCAGTGAAAAATGTATAAACATGCATATTATTAATTTTATTCTGTCATGGCTTGTCGCGGTGAGGAATTCACACATGGATTATCTTTTTACTCTGTCGGGGTCAGTCTGATCTCGCGAGATCTCCTTTGTATGATGTAAGATTTCCTTGCCTCGAAATTTGTACACTTGTCTAAATACACTCGCGGAAGTCATCGAATTTACTGCGCAAATCATCTCGGAAGTGATACGACCAGCGCCATTTTGGCCGGAACGTTTTCAACTGACAATGTATAGACAGATTCCACAGTTTCCATTTGTTTTACATTCAGAACATAATTTACTCCTAAACTAAACATTGTGCATCTAAAGCCTCATGGAATTCGCTCGATTATTACACTATGTACGGCGGTAAATAGGCTTCCGGCGAACAAAATGTAAGAATTTCACTCAAATTCATACACCTATCACGGCCGAGCTAAGTGATAACAGTGAAATAACGAGAAATCACGCGAGGTTTTGCCGATCGGTCTAAAGTTAAAGCCACATGCACAATATAGGATAGCGTTCATCAAGGAGGAAGTTATGTGTGTTCTTTCTATGCGTTTGATTTTAGAACAGTCTTTGATTATTGTTGTCATTTGTGATATCAATAAAATTAAAAGGCAAGGGAGCATTGTCGTGGTCAATTTTATTCACTCAAATTGCGTTCTGTTACATGGATGTTTATGTGGGCCGCGCATACAGACAAAAAGCACCTAGGTTTTTCACCGTCAGGCATTATATAAATTTCAGAAAGACCAAAGGTTTGAGCCCCTCGGACTGCGTGGAGACATTTTGAAAACTAGCCATTTTAGCTGATTATGTCAGATAATACACACGGTACGTCCCATATACGCTTTCTCTGTTTCCTCGTATGAGCAATTGTTTCGTATACCGGTCACATATTTGGACATAATTCCAACTCAGGATTATAGAACTTTATAGGTCAATCTTTAAACCCCAAAACCAGGCGGAAAACATGTCCCCACGAGGCCTCAGAGATCTACCTTGTCCTCGTCATACATAGGAGATTTCGCGTGATCAGGGAGGGCAGGGGTTTCAATGAGGAATTTATAAATGGATTAAATACTTTTAGTTTGCCGGGACTTGTCTTAGTGAAGAATTCATACATGGATTAAATACTTTCAGTTTGTCGGGGTTTGTCTCAGTGAATAATTTATATCTGGATTAAATTAGCCCGATTGGTTCAGAACAATTTTCAGTTCGTAGCATTTTAAAAAAGAAAATATAACCTTTGTAAATAAATAAACATCTACCGTTTGTCAAAATTAATGTCCTCTTTAATTTGAGCCAAACATCGACAGTCTTATCGTTTAACAAGGTATAAAATTCCAACAAACTTCGTCTAAACCAGGAAGAGTTTCGGACTGGCAGCTTTCGAAAAAGACAGTTGTTGTGTTTTAATTCCAACAACGAGTGTCTGAAATGTCTTTGCATGTGTAAAAATAGCAAAAGTCGACCATCAAATGCTGGAATGTCTGAATGTGCCAGCTTTTTCTTATTTCGTTAATTGGCAGGATATATGGTGTCCACGACCTGAACATAATCAGTATGGCAAAAAAGTGAAAACACAGATAAAGTAGAACTGATTATCGAGAGTGTTCAAGCCCTTGAAAGCGACGCCACCTACCGACAGTATCTACAGGCACTCCACCAGTCGGGACAAACTGAACTGGAAGATTTATTAAGCAGCCAGGGATCCGATCTGGCTGATCTTGACTACTGTAAGTCCCAAATTCAGGAAAAATGGCCTTAAGCAACCATAAACTTGACGTTCTAATTTACCATGTGTGATAATTTATTATTTAATTTTTGTGTGAAATAATAAATGTTTGAAACGCAATGATAAATCGGATGATCAGTTAAATACCACATAATATCCTTGAGAGCCCATTGTCGGTGTCACTGCTTTGGTGCGGTTTCTGGAAGATCCGTACAAGATCCGCTTCTTAAGGATCAACTCATCCGTCATCAGGGCCGAAATCAACCCTGCCCTCAACATTATGTTACTTTTTGTAATTGAACAAACTTTAGTTTTTAGTCATTTATGTCTAATGCGTTTCGTTTCCCATCGTGCTTTATCCGTTAAAGATGTCACAATGGATCTACATGTTAAATCGGCATGGATATGCAAGGTAATAGAGTGAAACCACAATCAAACAGAATAATAGAAAAGCAAAAACATTTGTCTAGAATCAGAATGTTGGAATAAATATATGCCATGGAGCTCACTCGACGATTTATCAGATTCCCTTTTATTACAACATTATTATTATTATCCATGTACAAACGTTAAATGACGTTAGTTTGAATTTCTTCCATGTATTTTCCAAATACTCACCGGCGCCACCAGATAGTATAATCCGCTATTGTCACTAATATATTGTATGTCACATTTTGTTTCATTTTGATTGGCATTTGTTTAAATCAATGGGCCGAACACACCATATTGATTGCCATCGCACGCATTGATGTCTCTATTGCAAATGCCATGTCGCCAAGTCACTCGAGGCCCAAAAGTAGTTTGAAGCACTTAACTTTACTCTAGCGTTTCTACGTGTTGTAAGAAGACTATAGCTAGAGCTTCTAGGCACGAATTAAACTCCGCGAGAGACAAAGATGGAGAATAATGGGAAAAATAAAACGCTGGATTGTCGTGTAGAACCATTCGTCGGCCAATAAATGTTCACCATTCTGTGATCGATAGACTTCAAAGAAAACATCAAGAAACCAACGATGTGTGGGAAATACACCCACAATTTGCCCCCCCAAAAATAAAAAATTATTTTATCTTAACTGGCTCTTAACCTTTTACCATGTGTAAGCCTATATATTGGAGAATTTCCGAACTTCTGATAATTCTGGGCCTATTATAGGCCTATTTGTATCTAACAAATATTAAACACATATAGATAATGGAACATTTGCATGTATACACATGTAATAATAAACTGAGCCGTCATATTGACATCACGGCTAAAACTTAAGTGCCTGTCGATAGACGGAATATAAATAAAATCCTGCAGTGAATTAAGAAGGAAGTAGATTAAAGTCCACACTGCGAGACATACCCTGTGGCCTGCAGCGAATACGAATCCTGTGACTGCAGGCACAAATGTCGATATGTTGAGGCATGTATTAATAATACCTGCCTCAAGGCCTTGACATTTGTGCTGTGTGCATGTTTAAACAAATACGAATCATGTGGTTGCAGGCTTTGAAGCATGCATTATTAAAATATGCATCAAAGCCTTGACATTTGTGCTGTGTGCATTTAGTTAAACTCGCTTTTAAACAAAACCATGTTAAAAATGAAAATTCCAGCTCTGTTATGACTTGTGTAGTACTATCAGGTATATATTGCCCAATTTTCAGAACAATCCTAACATTATTGACAGAGAAATAGTCCATTTAGTTAGTGTTACATCAACAACAAGAACAAGAACAAAAGCGCCAATACGAGAGTGAGTAAGACCTAGACCCCGTTCACCACGGGGTAAAAACTCGAAGTGATTCACTCCTGGCGGCGTATTGTTAGGTTCTGTCCAATATGTGAATATTAAGTCTGATATATTTTACGAGGTTTCTTCCCGGTGTTCCACCCTACACCAGCACAGAAAATTAATAATTAATATTAAGTCGTCATATAGGTGAAAAAGTCCCGAGAACTGAACAAAATAAACAAACAAACAAACAAACAAACACACAAACAAACAAACAAGTTATTTGTTGGAAAACGTAATTTATTGAGATGATGCTTGTCTTGAGATTTTGGCTCTATATTGCCATCACCGGGGAGATGCACCTTACCAAACTAAGGAGCCGAAAAAATATTGAAATAAACACGAGTTTATCATTCCTCGTAGTTGCACCATTCTATTTAATAAAGGGATTCACCGTGTTTAAAACTTAAATAAAGCTGGGTTTTATATTTTTTGTATTTTAATAAACTTGCTTAACATGTGCCATTTTGTACGGGGAAGAGGGGAGGGGTGTGAGTAATGTTCATACTTACTTTACACTAGGACGAGTTAGGGTATAGTTAGGTCGAGAATCGGAAGTATCAATATATAATTATTTAGATTGATCATAGAAGCACAATAACAACTCGACGAAAAGCTTCTCAGTTTGTATGCAAACCACGTATTTTTTTAAAGTTATGTACTGCAAAATCATTTCGTATTGATGTTCAAATATTATATTTTTGCACTTTTCATGTTTCAGCTCGCGAGTTATTTGGAATAGCTTCAGAATCTGAATGTGATGGAGAGTCGTCGGTCAGGACTGAACCTTGATTCTTTGTTAGAAGAAGTGGACGAGAAATCGGACAAATCCTTACGCGAGCTTCTGCCTCTAGTCGAAATAACTAGGCTCTTAATCTCTCAATTTGACCGGACGAAAATTGTGATAGCAAAACTACACGAGGATTGCAACAATAAGGCGAAAATTAATTCCGATATCATAGAGCAAGTTCATCAATGTGATGCCAAAATTAGAGAACATCTGGTTTATAGAAAAAGAGGCCTAATTCCGCCTCTGAGAAGCCAAGAAGTTTTTAAAAAATTTGACAAATTTTAACAAAGACGCAGAAACGAAACTACAATGTTTGAGATTGGTTCGACAGTGTGATGAGTGGATTAAAAACAGAATGGCAGATATGAAAACTGGTCCCAAACCAGATCAAATTGACTAAGGAGAACCTGACAGGATCCCAGATCAAATTCAAACAACTCCAACCAGCTTAAAGGGACTAAAGAGAACCTGACAGGATCCTCTGTCACAGATCTCGACAAGAAAGATGTGAAAGCTTCCGAAGCTGCTCCATTGCTGGG
>JAVFBZ010040927.1:0-10637 GCA_032466195.1 Katharina tunicata
TAAATGAAAACTACAACATATATACATAGCTCTCATTGTAATCAGATGCATTCGTTTATATGTAGAAACGAAGGACGTATTTATACAATGGAAAGAAAAAATAAAAATCATGATGACAAAACCACATTCAAAACAATTAAAAGTATTTAAATTATCAAGAAGAAGGCTGGTTGGCCTGGGGAGCGGTAGGGGGACCTGATCATCTGTATTTAAATGCAGTTCTGTGATACTGCTAGCGATTCTGAACCACTAAATGGAGCTTTAAACTCGATATAGGTTGATCATCAACATCAAACATGGTGTTGAAATGTTGCTCAGCAAAGCGGCATAAAATATATAAACTTCACAAAATATAAACGAGGCAATGCTCATTGGTTATTAGTATTAAGATTTCCTCTATTCTGATGATACATAGCCTTTATTTCAGCTTTAAATCATTCCATCAAGAAGAAGCCACGGCGCAGTGTAACTCCTCAACAAATTTGACCTAAAGGGCACAAGTATTACGTAATTTATTGAATTTATAAATAATAATTTGGATCAAAAACTTATACTGTTTGGTAGTTTCTGGAAGTCTGAACTTCATAAAAATGTCACTGAAGTGTGTGTTTCTATAATTCAAACATGAAGTTTGTTAAGTGATGAAAGATAGAACTTGTTGAGGAATTAGGGTAGTTAAAGTACATGAAAACAGGTAGCAGATCCAACAGTGTACCGTGATGGTTACAAAATATATAACTGACGCTTGACTGTTTTATACCCAGTAATCCACAGTGGGACAAAATTCTAACTCTGCTAGCCGTTCTATTTGAACAGTTTTAAAGCATACTTAGATAAGCTTTTCTTATTCTTAGATTTACTTTTCTTTATTGACATGAAGCCAAGGTGATCATTCTAACACTCCGGCTCAGAATGCCAGTTGTTTGTTTATTTGTTAATTTGAGGTTTAACGCTGTACTTAAGGGTATTTCACTCACGACGGTGCACCCGCTAAATACAGGCAGGGGAAGAAAGCCACCCTCTACAACACTGGCAACAGACAAGGACACCACGGTGAAAGGTAAGGACTTAAACAGGACACCACCATAATAGGCTTCCTGAAGCCCGTTATCACAGAGAGCACCAGGGCACAGAATGCTTCCACCATATACCACCCACCAGTATACCAACATCATAGTTCCTACCCCATGTCCAAGGTGTATCGTTTTTGTACACATCCCCAAGTTCTTTTATTCTATCTTGTCACAAAATCTAATCTGTGGCTTTACTTTGCTTAATGGCCAGTAAGTCACAATGTGATCATTTATCTTAACAATCTACTGATAACACCCTGACATTTGACAATACAGTTAGGTATAACATCTGGTTAGGTCAGACATACACTAGGAACTTGTATAGACAAAGTTAACATACAGATATATGGGTAAACATTTGGGGTCAGAAACACCAGCTTTGTGGTCAACTAGACATTTATCACATCTGAGTAAATTAGTTCAAGTAAAAAAAATGTAGGTCACAACAGGTAGACTGATTGGATTTAGCACAGGTGGGAATAAATCTAGATTTATATATCATGTTACTGTAAGCTAAAAATGGATAACCCTATAGCCACTATAGAATTTAATTATTTCCATACAAGAACAGTGTAATTGAAAAGAAACTTGAGAAATATTTAATAACTAGTATGTGATGTGGTAGAAGTTATACCTGTAATGTAACATTATGGACAACATGGTGCCAGAAATAATGTTTATTTTATGATTGCTTGCGTTTTTCTTCACGTAAAAAATACTGATTTGTTTCATTGGGGTTTTACTCCATTCTGAAGGTTATTTCACTCATATGCAGGCGTGCCAACCCGGGTTGTGGACCCAAACATCTGGATACAAATACATGTTTTAAACTTAGTACCAGAAACAATGTGTATTTTATGTTAATGTTTGCATGTGTTTTTCTTCACCCAATAATATACTTAAATAGCAATGACCTTTTTCTGTTAAAAGTAATAAATATTGAAATCTTGTAGAGTCCAGTCAATCACATTAAACTCTACAGGCATTTATTTTTCTGAATATTATCAGATTTTATCAAGGTCTTTATTTATACTTTATAGATTTATAAGACAAATCAAATTTAGCTTATACATGAAGTACATGTATTGTTCAAATCAACAAAGCAGAGGAACTTGCACGTGTGGAGCTGATTAGAGAGAGCCATTTCTGTTAGCCATTTCTGAAGCCACCATTGACCAGCCAGACTTGTTCAAATAATTTTTAGCAATTTTGAATAAGTAGATATCCAGTAAAATTGATGAATACATGTAAGTGAAGAAAAATATTTAAAATATATGATAAAACACTGAAGATTTGAGTAAAATTTATGCAAAAATGCTGAAAATTTTAGCAAAACTTGTAAAAATGCAGACTGTGCAAAAATTCTTAAAATGGGAGTAAACCTAGGAAAAATGGAGTTGGCTGTCGTGTTTTCTGATTTTTAAAAAAAATTTCTTTAAAGTGTTCACTTTTTAAGTAGGTCATCTTTCACAGACTTACTGAATTTATTTCTTATGCACTATCATGCCCTTAGAGAATAGCATATCCCTTTAGGGGGATCATTGCCAAAGTTCCTCACCCTCAGGTTAACCCAAGGTCAAAGGGCACGGCCTCACTTTGATCTAGAATATCCACAGAAACTTATGTTTATTACTATGAAAAAGATATAATAAATATGAATGTGGATTACAAATGTTTTATTTATACTAGATATGAATGAAAAAGGTCATACTGTAACACAAACTGTAAAGAAACACACCATCTGAAATTTAATAACGAAAACCTTCTGTATACTCTTGTTTGAGTGGCATTTAGAAGCTGGGTAAATTACTTCTGTATACTGCCAGCCATGCAATAACTTTAATGAAATATAGGATTTTTTGTATGGACTCAACTGTACACCATCACCCTTTTAATAGGAAAGGTACATGAACATTTGGATGTGTAAAACAAATTTGAGAAAGTGGACACTAAACTGTAAAGGTTCAACAGTAATTTATTTCAAGGGGCCAAATAAAATTAAAAAAATCCATAAGATAAGCTTTTTGGTTGCTATATAATATTTAAGAAATTCACGCTTGATAGTTACATGTATTAATCTTATTATATTTTATTTAAATAAACAAATGAAATTATACTGTTCCAGGAAGTATGTATATGAACCATGTCTAAACCCTGTATGTGCATCCTCCTTAAAACGAAGAGTGAAATGAGAAAGCTAGAATTAAAATGGACAGCCAGATTTTCCAAAACATGTTTTTTTGCTCAAGGTTAGGGTTTCAGCTTTTTGTGTAACCCTTTTAACTGACAACTGTGATGTTGAACGTTGTTTATGAAAAACAAACTGCAGTGCTAAAAATGTTTTATTTTAAATATAAATTGACAAACTAAATTTTCAAGTCCAGTCTGAATAAAAAAAAAATGGATTAATGAAAACTCATTAATTTACATACATAACACATCCCTTTTTGTTTCCTTTATGCAAACCTTAACTACAAGTGATTTTGGTTTTACAATGGCCATTCTTTTCTTTATTTATTCATTTCATTCATTAATCTTCACACAATTCATGTTTTAAGCACATAGATATAAACTATTTTTCACGAGAATAGAATGTACAGACAGAATACAAACTCTGTCATTTTTTACAACTGTTCTTCCCTGAGGCCTTCAAAGAAATTAAACAATGGATACCCTAACAACACAATGGAGAACAGTCAGAACAATACAAATAAATAAATACGTTTAATAAACAACAAAAACATAAATCTTATATAACTTTAAATTGCAGAAAATTTGATACCGTTGATTTAAGGCAGTGATTTGGAACTTTTTATATCCGCTGGGAGGTCATTTAAGAGTTTGGCTCCCATATGCATGTATCTTAAACTTTGAGGCATATATTTTGTATTTAGGCAGCCACGGAGACTCATTTCTGTTGGTAACTGATGTTAAGGTTCGTCTGGTAACTTGACTGACCAGGTTAAACAACTTAATTACATGTATATACATATTAATAAACGTATAGGGCAAAAACTGCATTTGGGTAAATGACATGCATTCTATCATAAATTGAAATCCATTGAGCTCCTGAAAGAGTAATTTAGTAGGTACATGTAGTCATTTATATTAGAAGGAGACTTAAGGTTGGTGTTTTATGCCGTGCTTAAGGTTATTTCACTTATACAATACAGTTCACTTACATGTATATGATAGTGTGCCAGCCCAATCAGCATAGTGTTAGCCAGAAATCAAAAACAGGGTGTTTCAAATCACTATTTTCAAAGAAATAGGGTGTCTCATTTGACATTTTTCATATCTTTCCCATGTTAAATTTGACTGAATTAGGGTGTCTCAAATGGATTCCAGGGTGTCTCGAAGATACCGAGTCACCCCTCTGGCTAACACTATGCCAATCGGTGAAGGAAACCACCAAAAATGACTCTGGCAATAAATACACTTACAGGCCGAAAAACAGGACAGTATAACAAATCAGCTTCCTGATGCCCCTTAGCACAGAGAGCTCCTTAGCACAGAGAGAGCCCCTTAGCACAGAGAGAGCCCCTTATCACAGAGAGCCCTGAGGCACAGGCTCCCACCCAACCATCCACCAAAACACAATGAATCCGACCAATGGATTTATTGAGTAAATGCACATACATGGACATCTAGGGAACATTTCAAGCAAGATTTTCAATAACTTTTCATATGTCTTTAAAAGCATGTGCACTAATATGTTAAACATAAACGTAAAAAAATAACTCCTTTTTTCCCTTTTACTCTCAAAAGTGCATTGCCAAAACTTAGTGAATGTTTCGGTGATAGTGAACACAAAATTGTTTTCCAATACGTGTCGCTTCTGTTCTGTGTCTTGAACAGTACATTACACTAATTAGCCATCCCTTATCTAGGATCTTAAGAAGGCCCAATTATGTTTATATTATATTGTGTTTAGAAGAGTGGTACAGCTAAAATAACACTCTAAGCAATCTGGGTCATGTTCGTTTTATTATGAGATGTCCTTTTTTAGGTACTCCATGTTTTGGGGGAATTTGCCCTGAGGAAGTATGTCAAGTGTAATCAACGAGGCAGGTGAATTTAATCAGGTGTGCTAATAACATACAGCATGCTATTTATTATGAATGAGACCAGGTGAGGTAACAGGTATAGTCATTGTCCGTTACACCGTAAGTCTGTTTTATCGACGGATCATGACGGCCTGTTAGCCAACCTAGTGTCCGAAACAATGACAAATGGTGCCAAATATAAGACAAATAATGGCAGTGAATCACGGACTACACTGAGTGAGATAACGTGTTTTTATTGTTAAACACTTCACATACATGTTGTTTGCTTCTTTTTATTGGGGTTTTATGACACACTTAAATGTATTTTCATACTGCGGACTTGCTACACCAAGGGGAGACCACCTTTGACTGGGTTTGTTGTTTTATTGGGGTTTTACATCGTATTTTCACTCATATAAAAGGCATGTAAAACCAATGGGTCAAAGAAACCTCCTTTACAAAATTTGTCAACACGCAAGCATCCACTGGACAAAAAAAAAAGGACAACACAACAAATTTGCTTCCTGATGCCCCTTAGCTTATACAGCACCAGCTCACAGGAAACTCCTGCCAGTCACCCTCCCCATGATTGGTTAAATGTCTTTGGTATGGTTGCTGTTTTACACCCAACTGATGATTACTTCTGTCAAATAATTTAATTCATTGCTTTAGGAAGCGATCCTAAATTGGGAAAATATCGACGCGTTTGACAGTTGGTTGCTTGGTTTAAAATGTGGGCAACATTTTTTTGTATCTTCTACTCAGTTTGTGTTCTTAATATTTGTACTTTGACTTGAACTTGTACTTAAACCATGATAATCAGGAAGTTATTGTAAAAGTGAAGCATTTGAACAGACTAGCAGGTATCTTATCAGACTATCTTAGACTATGACAGCGGCAAAATCATATTTAACAAGTGAATGAGTAGTTTGTCAGTTCATAATCTTAGACTATGACACGTACACACTCATGTTAATGAGCAAGTCACACATCATTTCCACTGTACTGATAAAGCAAGAGCTGGCCTTTAACTGTATAAGATAGTTCGGGTTAGAATTCCAGATGTACATGTTAGCAACATTGCACCAAAGATGTAAGACTCCTGAGAGTTTGTAGACACTGCTCTTAGTATGATGTTATAAGTGGTTTACACTTTTGTTCCAATTCGCCCATAGTGTCAACCAGAGGGGTGTCTCGGGTGTCTTTGGGACACCCTGGAATCCATTTGAGACAACCCAAATAAGTCAAATTTAACATGGGAAAGAAAAGAAAAATGTCAAATGAGACACCCTGTTTCTTTGAAAATAGTGATTTGAGACACCCTGTTTTTGATTTCTGGCTATTACTATGCTATGAATTCGCCTATCTCCGGTAACTTCCTTCTCTTCGATTAACGGCTTTTGTGTAATGACTGACGATTGATTAGCACATACTAGTAAGCGGTATATATACCGCTGCAGGAAAACTTGTATTGCATCTAGATTAAAGTTTCTTATAGGACATCAAGCACAATTTGCATAAAAAATAAAAATCATTAGAGCAGGTAACAAAAAAATAAATAAATAAAATTGTACTAATAAAATTTAGCATAACGAAGTAAAAAACAACTAATGCAACAAGAGAGTCAAAGTTGCGTCAAGTTCAAGTGCATTGATCAGGTTAAGTGTCAGTGACCTCACTATGGAGTCAACATATATTTTTTACAAATGCCAACGCCATTACATACAAGGTCAGTCACCGAAGTGAATTAGTAGACAAATGAAGAGGTTCCGTGTGTAAAGCGCAGCTCCATTAACCCAACTGAATATGTTTGATTATGACGGAGGAATAAAAAGAAAAATTTGAAAAGGGGGGGGAGGTAAAAAAATAATTATATCCAAAAGAATCTAAAATATGACCAACATGGCTTTCATAATCTACAAAGGTACTTCACACATAAGTGCAGTCTGCTTACTTAATTTAGTAACAAAGGACTGAATGTACAATATGGTCTGTCCTGAAAACTAAGATGTCTTTGAATACTCTCAAAACACATGCTCTCAAATTCTACATGTACATGTAGTTTATAGGTATACTCAAGTTTCCTTTCATTTTTTCCCCACAGGTTTTACTGAAGAATATTGGTCATCCATACGACACAAGGGAGTGGATATAATAATGTATAAAGCCAGGGACCTTGTTTAAAGCTAAACCTTTGTTTTATGTACAGCATCTAAAACAAGAAAAAAGCTTGTATAAAGGATAGTTTCCTTCAGATATATGTTTCCGAGCCAGGTGTTCATATTTGGTGATGAACTCTACTAAACAACACAAATTCAATTTACAAAATGGTGTACATGGTTTATAGGCCTAGTAAGCATAATTAGCTGATTTTAGGCTAAGGGTGTGTAGTACATGTAAGTAGGTATACTATGAGAGTATATCTGATTGTGTTAATAACAGGTCTGTGCTGCTGGGCTGAACAGGATGAAAAGGGTCTTCCCATGGATATCTAAACTCATTTTAGGAGGACCCTTTTTTTGCTTACCCGGTACCCAAAACTGTTGGTCTAAAGATGCATTTTTCAACAGATTTTGTAAGTTCGGACATGAAATGAAAAGATATTATATTATAATTAAAGTGACCGAGTGTTAATCAGCAGTGACAAGCCTCAATTTAAACATGTACCACCCACGGTCCACCCATAATCATGAAAGAGATCCAAGAGTTTCAATTCCCCTAAGAACCTCAAGTGGTGCGGGCCTGATCTGTGATTAAGTGGACCAGGGTCTGAGTCATTTCCCTAACCAAAGAACAGCCAATCAGTAATTCAGACAGCTTGACAGAAACTATGACTCAAAGATTATATCAGTTTTCAATTATAGATAGGTTAAGTGTAGGGCAGATTGTAAGGGGAATAAACAGAACAGAGTCCCCCTTTTCTTAAAGCCGAGGCGGGGAAACTGCTCTCATTGATTTATTGATTGGGTTTTTATGCCATACTTAAGGTTATTTCACTTGAATGAGGCCATGCTAGTTCAACGGGTGAAAGAAACCACCCTACATGTAGGCTACGTTGGCAACATAGAAGACTCCACAAAACATTTACAGGACATAAAACAGGACACCATAACAAATCAACTTCCTGATTATTAGTTATACTTTTAGACTTAGATTGTTTGTTTGATTGGGGTTTTATGCAGTATTCAAGGTTATTTCACTTATATGACAGCGTGCCAGCCCAATCAGTGAAGGAAACCACCTTAAATGATGCCAGCAACATTCAAGACAGGACAAAACATTTACATAACATTAACAAAAACAGGACACCACAACAAATCTGCATCCTGTGTGCCCCTTTAGCTCCAAGAGCACCATGGCACAGGAGGCTCCCACCCAACCACCCGCTTTAGATTTAGAGTACATTAGATGACAACAACAAGAGTTGATAAAATGTAAATTCAAGCCATAGATTTAACCCCAAAAAACTCAATATGACCGGACAAAATAGCAAACCCATATCATGATGTAATTATTTATTTGAAATCGTATGTGTTCTTCTCCAGAATTATTTTTGCTAATTAAGAAAGATCCCATTGAAAGAAAAAAACGAAGATAAAAAAAAAAATCATTTAAAAACATCCTCTTACTGCTGACTTTTTTCCCAGCTAAACATAATCAAAGAAATAGTGATAAAAGGTCTGTCCACAGTCCGCTCTTTTACATTATTTCTATCTCCAGACTTCATCTAAGACCCCATGAGGTGAGCCAGCTATAGTACGGCTCAAAACGACATGGTCAGTTGTCAGAATGTCCGCCACTCCTGCTATGATTTCACCCACATTTACCATAAATTTGTTATCGCCGCACACATTTTCATATTAGAATAAACAGACACCGGAAATTGAAAACCATGAACAGATTATTTCTTTATGAAAAACTATATTTATTTTTTGGCTTGGTGTTTATTTGTGTTACAAGTCCCTGATGGCTGCCAGAGTGTGAATCTGGGAGAGTGGGTAGCCACATCGGCCCACATGGTTAGAAAGAATATTTTAGTTTATAATTTTTTTTTTTTTTTTTGCATAATCAAGGGTTAATAATACACTGTGCACTCTGGTCTGGTATATTAAATTTTTTGTAATATTAAAAAAAAAATGGAAGTTATATTCACTTATCAGGTATGTTGCTGGTTTCATTAAATGTTTATTTTTTCCTGCGGCTGGTTAAGTTTTCAAGTAGATCCCAAATCCTCAACAAATTTGACCCCTTTACGACTTAACTAACTGCAAAGTCTAAAAGTGTAGAAACACAATCTTCATATTTTTATGAAATTCAGAATTGAAACTACGGGTATTGGAAAATATCAGTTTTAGTTCCAATCTCACATTTATAAATTCAACAAATTACTTCAAACCTGTGTCCTAAAAAAAATTAAATTTGTTGAGGATTCAGGGTAGGTAGGTTTGCCATATATGTATACTCAGGCATTAACATACTTATTATAAAGGGCCGATGCAATAAGGTTCTGGTATACCCCGAGCCTTCCTGGTCATTATGACAAGACCCTTTCTAGAATACTCAGGTTTCTGGTATACTCAAGTTTCTGTTCATTTGTTCCCCACAGGTATATTGAGGTTTTACTGAAGAATATTGGTCATCCATACGACACAAGGGAGTGGATATAATAATGTATAAAGCCAGGGACCTTGTTTAAAGCTAAACCTTTGTTTTATGTACAGCATCTAAAACAAGAAAAAAGCTTGTATAAAGGATAGTTTCCTTCAGATATATGTTTCCGAGCCAGGTGTTCATATTTGGTGATGAACTGTACTAAACACAAATTCAATTAACAAAAAGGTGTAGTAAGATGTCCCTACATTATCAAGAAAAGATGCAACTAATAATTCTCAAATGGACAATATTGGTCTTGCCATTTTAGATTACAGGGACAGCAATTGACAACATATGATAGGAAAAGGTTAAAAGAAAATACAAGACAAGAGAAGAGAAATTGACATGAAACAATATTTCTACGTCTGATAGAGTTCAAGGTTATTCTAATGCAATGGTATTGCAGGTTACATTGTTGTGTGTGGTCAATTTTTTGATAACGGTTTTATGTCTTACTTAAGGTCATCTCACTCATATGACGATGTGCCAGCCTAATAGGTGAAGCAAACCACCAATAACGACACTGGTAACCCATAAATATGTGATGAAACAAGGACACGACTAAAAAAAGGTGCCACAACAAATGGGCATCCTGGTGCCTGTTATCTCAGAGAGCACCAGGGCACAGGAGGCTCCCGTCCAACCACTAGAGTCGTGTTGGGTCAAAAACGAAAAGATTTTTGTAAAACACCCAACCATATCTGTAAATGCCACTGCCTATAATCCTATATATATTTTTTTGTCAAGAGTAATCACACTGTCACAGGGATATCGACTAATTACAGTCAATAAATTATCCCATGTTCTAGATCAATTCTCAGAGACAAGTTTCTAGATAGACCTGAATCTCGAGTTGTTCTGGATA
>JAVFBZ010040971.1:0-18249 GCA_032466195.1 Katharina tunicata
ATCTCAAGGAAGCAAGAAAATATTCAGATGTATTGTCTGTTTCTGGTTGAATACAAATAAAACATGCCCACCGTTGTGGATCTGTTTATATGGTTGTTGTTTTGACCTGATGTAAATTTATGCCATTCACTAGGTGGGTACGAATAGAACGAAACAACTCAAGAACACCAGAGGTTCTTTTAATATATACACGTATATTGTATATATGGCAGTACTGTTGTACTGTAATTTGTATTACACAATATAATTCGTGCACTCTGTGATGTGTTATATACGCATGAAAAACATTCGGAAACAAACAAAAGAAAAGAAATATCTAAGAATAAATATCTAAGAAACAAATATATTGCCACTGCTATTCCACTTCAGCATTTCGGTTGTGTCCTTCATAATCACATTCATTTTAATATCAGTTTTAATAGCCCAATTCTGCAGTATTTTTAACAATCAGCACAACATTCTTTCAATTCAAAATGATCTGATATTATTTATACTTATAATGATGATCAAACATATTAGCAAGTGACATAGGTTCAAGTGACATAACATACAATATGGCGCTTCGCAGAGACCAAAAAGAAAAGTAAAACTTCAAAAAATTTAACACAAATTATCCTTAACATTTAGCGCTTTATGCAGCCACAAATGCACCGTTATCTAAAGATTTGGCATCCGTAGCCTTTCACTTGAATAGCCGTCAAAGTCGGAAAATATATAAAAAGACACATTTTGCCTTCCTCGCTCGCTGGTCCTTGTCCACAGAGCGACCCGTATGTAAAAACGCGCCACTGCAAGGGTAGCCGACAACTATCCGTCCACGAGCAGAACCTACGTAACACAGGTCCTAATTCAGGTTGTCTTCCAACGTTAGATGGCCATTATTTACGAAATATGTGGTTAACAATGCATACTATTTTTCGTTTGACAATGCTACATTTTATGAAGTGAACGTTGGAAGTGATGCCGAATAAGTTTTAAATTAATTAAGCACTAATCTGGCATCTTGTTACGACTGAATAACCGAAAAGACAGTAAAAGTGCAGTCAATTTAAATGATAAAATGACGACATTTATAATGAACAATACATGATGAAAACTTCGTCTAAATATATATACATGTGCACAGGTGCTGAAATGTTATGTGCTTCCAGTTTTGGAGCAGTACTCTTAATTTATCCTCTTGACAATATTGCATCCAACTGTTTGGCTCTATTTCAAGTATTTCCAAACACCATGTGACTATAATGGTGTCTTCGTTACATTGCTATTACCATATTGAATTATCATACTCGCACTCTGCAATGGCCATAGCTTTGCGTGCAGAACCAGTGAATATTTTTGAAGAACTTTGATTAAGACGTGTCACGTACTTCTTTAACGCAAGACTAAACTATATACTTCAAATCGATGCTTAATACACTGTTACTCAACATTTGGAACATCAGTAACTCGTTCGAATAGACGAGAAGATATCTGAATAAAGTATATAATGTTAAAGCGGTACACATTGACATATTGTAGATATGCTTGTTACGCGATCGGTACTGCTGGATTTTTCGTTTACAGAATCCGGACCTAACCAGCCGGTCCGGGTTCAAGAAACTGGCTTTGAAGTTCATGTATATGAACACTGCGACATCAATCAAAGAAGCAAAGCCAAAATATATTATTGAATTCAAATTATATTACAATAACAGGCTAATGCCTTTATGTAGAATCCACTCCCAAGTAATGCACGAAGTAATTCACTTAAGTATTACAAGTATATTTGTTACGTTTGCGCCCAGATAGTGACGGAAGTAACATGGGGCTTAAAACAACATTAATGGATGCTTGATGCCTAATTAGCAACTTTACAAAACTGTTATTACGTTTATTGATTTATTTATATTTGCGGCAAAAAAAATGTCGAATTAAGTTATTTCCCGACACCCACGTAACCATTAGTTAAATGGAAATACTCTAGCTGATAGCATTTGATGCGTATTTTGACGGTCATGGTATTAGGTAACTACCCTGTCAGCCGCATATCTCCAATTGTCTGAACTATTAAGTAATGTCTTCGATTTTTGGTATCGGTTAACTTTGGTAATTACTGTATTTCCACGAAGGCTTTTAGAAGGCAAATTGTTACCATTTTATTGCAGTGGAATTACTGGAAATGAGAATGGAGCAGAACTTATGTAGGCTACATCTCCACTTTGAATCAATGGTTAGCCGTTTGGATGCTTTACATCCAACAATCAAAAACTTGTTTTATTATTTATAAAGCACACGTTTTCAATTAACCGTAACTAGAGATTAATATACATATTCAAACTAATCAATTTGTTTTACCAAACTACAACAAATTGATAAAAAGATTATCCAATTAGTTAAATAATCACCTTCTCCGTGCTAACCGCAGAAAGCGCTTTTCTGTGTAATCCATCATCATCCTCTGTTGTTTTACAGCTGTGACGCATGCGTTCTAAACTGTATTGCTGGTTTTTGTTTTGCCCGCTGTGTGCAATTGTTTGTGTTATGGTAAAGTGTAAATCATCATTGCACTTTATTTTTTACACAAGTCAATGAATTAAAATATTCTCTTAATTGCAGTCTCTAAAACAGTGAAAACGGGTTAATATATAAATAGTTAGACCAAACTGTACACAGCACTTTCCATTGGTGAATATTTATCTAATTGATTAATCATTAACCGTCACGGTGTTTAAAAGGGCCCATATTGACAAGAAACACCAGGACAATGCAAAAACGACATAAGCGGCTTTGGACAGTAACTTAAAGTTATTAACTTTTAAATTGACTTACTGCTGTTACATAGTGTTTTTTTACTTGTTATCCTGCTATATGTATATGATTATCCCCTTGTTATAGTGTAACAATGACATGCCTGTGTCCTGGATGTCAATGTCACACTGTTTTAGTATCGTCATGAAAGCATAATAAGCAGTAAGAGGCGATGTAGCATCTATGTTAAAACCTACTTGAGTTGCGCGAATTGCGTTGACTACGTTGTACTGGTAGAATAAGCTGGATACAGGGTTATTCTGTGTCTGGCACTAGCCCCTGCTTATCTGAGATGATCAATTGTGTCAGTTATTCGAGGCTACTGGTAATTTTTCACCCATACTAATTCGCTGTATTTTTGTTTGCCTGAAAAGAGGCGCACACAAAAACTGGCCAGATTAATATGTAAACAAATCAGCTGAATTGAAAGTATGTTGCTGTTTTAGTGTACATGCTACTTTGCCTTATTTTAAACTCAGTTTATTTCCGTTTCTCAGTATCGACTAATAGCGTTTAACTTGTCAGTACGCATGTTTCATGTGAAAATAACTGCAATGGTGGAAAACTAAGCGACAAGATCTGTCCTTTCATTTTTGCAGACATTGTGTGTTTGATAAAAAAGGACTCCCTAAGCAAACGTCTTTGGAGAAGTGAAGTAGCATGCATAAAAAGTCCGAAACAAGCTTTTTATGTTTTTAATCTTTTTGGGTTTGTCGTCAGTAAGAAGGAAATTTGTGATAAATCTTGGCGAGGTTGGCTATCCTATTGCGATAACAAAAGGGAACCGGATTAACACGAGCAGTCTGGCTTGCAAATGATAAAAAGTGGAATTGGAATTCATGTTGGTTGGAATCTCAGACGGATGGAATTTGCCGATACAGAGCTTTTCGTCTGGGAAACCTTGTACATGTGGAATAAGTAATTAATGCCCACCATCCAGCAGTGATAACACGAGTTTATCAGGTAGGTGGCAGGCGTAAACCGATCACATGACAAGAGGAAGGTTTCGAATGTCACGTCACAACATTGAAAACAATGTCATTGAAGACACACCACCATGATCCCCGTAGTCATACGGCATGCAATTGGTATCTAATTTGTTTTGCACATATTTCCGTCCGTGGTATCAACTGCTTGAAATAAACGATAATAACGCTTTCCCGCTGGTTGGATGAATGGATAAATAAATTAGTTGGCCCAATCAGTTTAATTAATAAATGAATAATTTACCATCCAAATCACAGCATTAGAAGGATATCACACTTTACAATGCGGAGTCATTGCATTTTTAAAGTTGGTTGTCTTCCTGAAACTAGATACAGATGCTCCAAACCCAATTATGTTCTTGTATCGAATGGGATAGGACACACCAGTTGTTATATAAAGCAAATCCTGAGACTAACCCACAAGGTTTTCCGAGTCCGATGTTTACATTGGATAACTTTATGAGTAGCCATGAGGTTAATTCTTCTTCTCGCACAAGCCGCAGGTCGTGTGGATGCGAACAAGGAAGTAGCTGGCTTTACATGAATACATGGGGTTCAAATTGATGAATCTTGGAATTGCCCTGTCTTGCATTATATTTTCGCTCTGTGGGTAAGGACTGTATGGTAATACTTTACATTTTACTGCCATACCTAAATCGTAACACTAGAGGAACAGTATCTTGTCATCAGCTCTAACTCTTCAAGTGACTTCATATTTGGTTGTCTTCGTGTTGTTGATTATTATTGGAATACACCGACGCCATTTAAATGACAAACACTGTTAGTCAAGTAACCAATCAATTAATCCCTTAATCATGGATTTTTTTGTCAGACCATTGAGTACTGGTTATTGCAGCTGGTAGCTGCGTTTACTAAATATTCTGATTAGGTTGAAAAGGTCAATCCACAGTAGTCACCAAACAGATCATTCGATTGGAATATGGCTTAAACACACGTGCGGCGTGCTATAAAAGCATATATTCAACGGCGAGTAAATATCCTTTAATGTTCATTCAAAAATACAGCTATATACCTTAAAATGAATAGAAACAGGGTTAATTTGCTCTAAAGACGAAAACTAAACCTAGAGCGCTACAGAGGATCGATGTGTTTAGGCTTTGTGTTGTGTCCTTTATATTCCAGACCTGTGAAATTAATGTCGTAGAAGAACAAAGTTTGCTGTTTTTCATACTTTTGTTTGGTTTAAGCAGTGGATTATATATAACACGCTTTCTATCAACATGTTTGAATTTAACAATTGTCTTAAAACTGAATTAAGACTGGAGTATCAGGCTCTAACAAGATAAATAAGACCCTGGAGGTGATAATTGTTTAACTTATTAAAATAATTATTTTAACATGTTTGTTAAGATATGAGAACTGTTGCAGTTATGAGTTAGGCCATTATGTTGAATATTTCATTGATCAATAAACAATGAACGTGTTAACCTTCCTTACGGGTAGAAAATACAATTTTACGTTCGTAGTTAATCATTATTACGTCCAGCAGTGAATGGCTTTGTGTTGTGTAGGTTATATTCCAGACCTGTGAAATTAATGTAGTAGAAGAACAAAGTTTACTGTTATGAGTACGTGTGTTTGATTGAAACAGTTGATTATTTATAACACCTTTTTTCGATGTTTGCATTCAACCATTGTCTTAAAACTGGGTCAAGACTGGATTCTCAGGTGCTAAGAAGAAGAAAAAAAATCTAGATGCGATAAAATTTTGACCTTTAAAATAATAACCTTATATTTTTGTTAACATATGAAACTGTTAAAGTTCTCATTTTTTCCATTGTGTAGAGTATTTCATTGCTCAATAAACAAAGAAAGCGTTAACCTTCCATACCAGCTGCAAATAACATTTTACGTAAGTAGTTAAAGTATTGTTACGTCCAGCAGTGAATGAACAATGATGAACAATAAGAACACATAAATTGTTGGTTATATTGACAAAATATGTTGTCAAATCCTCGTTATTTCAGATAAGTATATTGACACTGTATATATCCAAATATCTAGAACACAGCTATTCTTAAGCTTTAAAATAATTACATAGCAACTGTTGAGATTACCACATAGTTCCAGAAAAGGTCATGCCGCTGTCAATAGCAATCAACGGAAAATACAAAGTAACCATATAGAATAACGCAATTAAATCAATTATCTGTGGTGCTCTTTTTAACACTGATGGTATGACATTTGTTTTTATTGTATCCGATGTACTGATTTAGTGGTGTTAGATTTATATATTTTACCCTAGTATCGTAAGGGTGGCGTGGACACACAAGTTATGTAAACATCACTCCGTCG
This sequence comes from Katharina tunicata, assembly GCA_032466195.1. Classification (NCBI taxonomy): domain Eukaryota; kingdom Metazoa; phylum Mollusca; class Polyplacophora; order Chitonida; family Mopaliidae; genus Katharina; species Katharina tunicata. The sequence goes on from JAVFBZ010040971.1 coordinate 6,093, forward strand.
AAGACACCTGATATAGGCCTACATGTGCTCTCAATGTTAAACATGCGCCCCATTGTTTATGTCGAACATGGTCACCTCAATATCTGGCCGGCTATTTAAAAAAAACACCAGCTCATAGTATGTACATGCTGTTGAATGACTTTGTTCCATGTTTCTATTGATGTTAGATGTTGTTAGAATACCTTCAAAAGCTTAACGTATATAAAGGAAGTTTCCGATGGCTGATGAGTTCGCGGGGTGGTAATCGCGATGTTTCCACCCTGATTGTGCCACCATAAATCTGCGATGCAAAGTTGTCATATACATGTAGGTGAAATATTCTTGAGTAAGATGGTAAACACGAATGAAATAAATCAAAAGCGCAGCAAAGACAAGCGATAGGTGAAATAGGACTAATAACATGTACAACTCATTCTTACCAGACAGGACCAATCTTGGTCACGAAGTATATAAATAATCTCGCGAGAAGCAGGTTGTTGGCCAGTACGGCGACATTGACCGGATGACGTTAAGGGTTAATGAAAGGCTAAATGGCTCCAAATGGGCCAGACAATTTAACGCTCCGATGAAACCGAACTGGAGTGCTGCAAATAACAATTTCCAGTTTGGTTTGACCTTGTTCTATCGGCGAGAACAGAATTAACTAAATTTAAACAAATCAACCAGGGACATGTGCCATGGTTCACAATTCTTTCCCTTAACCTACTGGAATATTCACAGCCAAAATCTCACAACATATTAATCGCTATTTACCCCCCCAAAAAGCCAAAGAAAATGTGGTAAAAGTGAAGACTTTAGAGTTTCAAATATTTCGTCAAGATGTTCGTTTGTTATACAACGTACAAGATGTAATTTGAACGGTATGTCTTGTGTTTACAAACATCGCAGCAGCCTATGTCGTTCAAATGAAATCAGGACTGTACTTCTTCATTGCGGAATACTTTTTATTTACATGTATACAGCGGTTACATGTGTTCATTACAAATACCGATTAAAGAGACAACATCAACCACAACTACCTGGGTCGTTAAATAAAATATATATGTATCTAAAAAGGAGAGATTGGTTTTATATAAACAGTTACAATTATTACAAAATCATATGTTTGTTGTTCTTAAAATGAAGGTTTGTTTTTTTCTGCATTTGCAATTACAAGCTTAAGGTGTATGGTAAAGGCTGCTACAGCAATTTAATGCTAACAAGCAATTGTGGTAGACATCTCTGCACAAATCTGCAATTTTCTTAAATCAAAAAAATGATACAGTAGACATCAAAATTACCGAGCTCAACCAGACGGCTAATTTGTCACATTTTACACGTGACACATTTACAGGGCCTTCCTCTTGATAATAAATAGCATAACTAGCCGAGCCTAGGCTATTGAAGTATGTAGGAAGCAAGGCTTTGGTTTCCTAGAAACGCTTATGTTAATCATTACGCGTGTCTGTTTAACATGCGCAGGCACTTAAGTGACATTTTGCGCATATAAATCAACATATTATGTAACTATAGATGGTCAAATTGCTTCTGCTATATAATCAAAAGAATGTAAAGAAAACTACACGGCAGAATTGTAATGTATACCATAAATTAACAGGATCCACGAATACTTCTACACGGACAGCATTTTCTACCCGAAGTCACGCTTTGGGAATACACTTAAAATAAAACTTACGTCAAAGTAATTCCTTTGAAAATGAGTTTTATTATTCAGCTCTACAAGACAAATCAACAACCTTCGGTTTAGTCTAACAAAATCACCCCACGTAGGCCAAACGTGAGCTTGTTATAGTAAGTCAAATGTTGTTTTATATCGTGGAATTTCAAATCCTTACCATACTCCTGAATAATTTAGGTCACTTTATATCGACTTTAAATAACAAAAAAGGGATAGCAACGTCAGATTGAAAAGAAACTGATTCAGCGTTTTGCCTCACAATTAAGCGGAATTATTGCTGTGCTTGTTCAATTATTTACAATGCATAAAATCCGGGCCATATATTAAAAAATGTTTGGTTATCAGTTGATTCCCTTAACCGCCGAATACATTCTTTCTCGCAATCAAACTGGATTGCTTAAGAAAATTGCGTTGGAATTAGCCTTATAGGTTCGGTTAACGTTTTTAGAGTAATTTATATTATATATTTGGTTATATATCGCGTCTCGTGAACACCACATATATCACAAAAGGAATATTCAATAAGAAATATTGATTTCTTTCTCTGGTTTTCGTTTCTTTGGGTATACATGGAATCTCCAGGAATAATTTTCCAGGGCACAACACACTGGATGTTGCTGTACTTCGACGTCAACGGTGGCACTCAAGAGAGGATATTAAAGATTCGTTTTCCCCAATGACGATTCTACCCTAAATTAATAATTTCTTAATTACAGGATATGAATACACACAGGGATATTTCAAAATACGTTATTATATAAACAGAATATTATAGGTACTGTAAACGGCAAATTGACTTATATTTGTGTAGGATGTGTACTCGAATACCCGGGTTGGGCCTGTAGGATAGCACAATTACCCTTGTCGTCCGTTGTCTCAATGGCTCAACCATTTTCTTCACAATTAGGCCTCACACGCAAAAGAAATATAGTGTATGATTAATAAATTGTATTATGTAGTCTCATGTATAGCAGTGTGTATACATATAGACACTAGTCATCATTACATTGGTTCATAATTTCATCTTCCAGTCGTTTTAGCTACTATGTTCTATGTTGCTTAATCATACACTTTTACCAATGCTTTCAATGTACTTATATTCTAAGTGTAATTAATATAATATAAATAATTCCTGATTAGCCTATATATCATAGATTATGCATTCATGTTACGTCCCACGACCAACCGCTTATGTAATGTTCATTGACCGGATGCCGTTTAAGATTGATGGTGAGTCCAACTAGCAGTGACATAGACCACCAAGAACACCGTGAAAGAAAATCGAACTTTCGTGGAATTCTGACATTTGTTGTGGGATTTTTGCGCTTCGTTAATACATTTGCTTAGAATAGCTTAGCCAATTACCCCGTTAAAGGTATGACCATGCTTTAGTTAGAAGGCATTGAATATCGTTCTATGGTTCTTTAATCTAATATGTATTGCGTTAATGCACCAAAGAATGAGCTTTACACGTATCTTCCCAAAACTGATATTATTGGCAAACATACATATGTGTGTTTCAGATAAGTCATTTGCTTAAAACACGCAAGTCACGTTTAATGTATAGTATTTGTATGGCGACAGAGGTGCCAAATAATATTCTCTTCATAAATCGCTATAGTACCACAATTATTTTACTATGTTAAATTGATATCGTTAATTACCGATGATATATGGTGATCTTTTTCACACTTTGATACATTTTACTTGTTGTCCGTTGAATTTCACAAATGTATGTGTAACTCTCTCCTTGTGATAGAAAAAAAAACCAACCTCTTTGTCCTACTTCCGACTATAGTTATCGCCGAGAGCCGCCAAGTGAAAATTATTTAAGTCACCGAACTTCGAACATAATCAAAGAAACATCGATATATCCTGCATCGACAAGTCGGATAATAAGTTAGTTATAAATTCACCTCGTCCGATTGGTTAATTCATGGTCACGTGCTTAGCACATATTGCAGCATAATACATACATTTCATACAGGACGAGTCCATAGTCAGCTGCCGAGTATAATTGTCACCCGATTTCTATAGACAAATCCAGTGAATGTTTAGGTTTCTGAAAATACCGTGGAATTTCTTGACGGATGCTTTTTTCCCCATTAGCAGACACTACAAATATGGTCTTCAGTCGAAATGAATGCTGGGCTGGAATATAATAAAGCTCTTATGACTTTTTACAAATTGATTATTCTGTTGTATAGTGCGGATTATACAAAGAAAACATATCGCGTCGGTAAACATTTTCCCTTTAGGTCAATATCGGAGCATAACCACCTTTTAAAGTGTCCATAACAGTATAATAGACATGTAGCTCCAAAGTGCATTAGGAACTAAAACCATTATCGTTATTTCCACTAAATATTGATTTTCGTTAACATTTAATTTGCTTCCGGCTGCTTTACCACTCCATCTTAAACACATCCGGCCAGCTGTCTTGCAGTGTCCTGATGACAAAAACACTCATTTAATGTAATATTTGTTGAATCCAGCCACGAACGCTGATCAACCATTGTAGTCGGTTGTTACAATGAAACCCGAAGTAGCAAACCCGAAATTCTAAAGTTAATTTAACAATCATTTAAAAATAGTGGAATTAAACCATTGAAAAGGTTGGTCTTATTGTATCAAACGTGGTGTTGTGAGAGTTTTGAGTTTCCCTAGTTTTTCTTATAGCCATATATAACAAATATTATAGTATGGTTGACCCTTCACACCATATAAGTTGTATAAATATAATAGAAAATCATAATCAACAACAACAGAAATAGAATTACACTTAATTGACTGACAGATACATATCTGCAATATTATTTGGGAATATCTATGATATTTTTGTATAAACGTAGAGTAATTTTGCTTGCCTCCACCGGGATTCAAACTCGGGTCTGACACAAACAATGTGTCATGAAAAAAACAATCATACAATGCAGTGTTCAATTCGGCTCTACCCATGAAATAAAACAAATTAAGACAATATGAATAACATTTTGAGAGGCGGATTTAAGCGGTATATCTACTCAGAACCACCTATTTTTTTTTTATTTAATTTAACTTTAAAGCAATGGACATACATTAAAAGATAATGCTAACAGGTAAAGTCAGCTCAGGTGCGATTGTAAGAGAACTACTTTAACTGAAAATTAACGTTCAAGTACATTATTATATAACCTGTGCCAATGTGAGCCATTCTTTCGTGATTGTTCAATTGTGAACATTATTCTGATATTATATATAAAAAATGTCATTATACGATATTTACACAATTGAACATGCTACATGTATATATGAAACGTTATGAAAGGGCAACTAGACCAATCCTCAAGCATTTGACTAACTTTTTGTTTCTTTACTACCCCTTAATTTTGTTTTGGTGTCAGAACAAAGAAAGTTTGTGGAGCATAAAAACATTCAGCCCTGCTGATTTTTTTTCACAAGCCTATAATTGCTCTTTTATCTGGAGTCAGAGGCTCTCTTGAATTATTCAGACTGACACCTAATAATATGTTCTCACTTTCAATTTCAATTAGATGGCGTTTGGTTGGGAGATTTCCTAGTACTCTCTGATCTAAGGGGTACGGGAGGCCAATTTGTTGTTGTGTCCTGTTTTTTCTTTGTCCCGGAAATGTTAATTTGTCCCGCAAATGTTATGTGGTGTCTTATGTGTTGCCGGCGTCGCTTAGGTTGGTTTCCTTCACCCATTAGACTGGAACGCAATTTAGACTCTGGTAAAACTTTGAACCAGTTCCATCCTCTAAATAGTGGACAATTAACATATGTGTGAACACTAGTTTATCACATAATTGCACAAATATTCGTGTATGTCTAAATTGTAATTATACTTGTGTGCCGTCTTTCGCAATTCGTTGACTGACATGCATTAACAAATCAAATCTACCCTTTCAATTGCTGTTGATCCACTGCTTTCTGGATGAATTAGCGTTAAAAGTAATTTGAAAGTAGAAACTTTTACAGTGTCACTTTGTGTGTCCAATTTACAAAGTTGTTGTGTTCTGTTGTATCACAGCTGTTTTCACGGCCTTGCCTCTTGGAGTTACACACGTGTTGTTTTTAGTATAATAGCATAACTTGTCAGGAACAGCCCTTACGTGTATCAAATATCCAAGAAACAGCGTTAGTTCCTTACTGTGTGGGCAACTGTTTGTTTTGGCTATCGCTGACGCATGTTTATGATGTGACGAATGGATTTTCTTTACCACAGAGTCAACTAACGTTCCGTCTGGTAAAAAAAAAAAAATATGTACACACGTACTGTGTCCACGATCTGAAACGAAGTAGTAAATGTATAGCGGCCCACTAAATTAAATATTAAGAAACGAACAGACCGATTCTGAGGTAAACTAAGCATGTGCATTGTAGGCCCGCAGAGTACCAAATGTTTTCTATTATCTTTAGACGAATTCATTCCAAATATTCCAGTTCAAGCATTAGAAGAAATTCCGGAGAATTATGTGATTTATTTATATTGGTCATAGAAAACAGCAATGGCAAACTGCTGACGAAATGGCAGCATTTTTTTTCTCGAGTAACGTTCGATGTTTCTCTGCGCTACATTTGTGGTTGTTCGCTGTCGCTGTCGGTTTCCCATTACGGCGTAAATACATCCGGTCAATGTAAGAGGTTTGTGTGATGTACTGCTGTTTGCTGGCCACTAACTACGTCGCTATCCCATAGACTAAATCACTTTGGATCCAGGTCAATAATGCATCTGACTGAATTATGTGACAGATAAATTACACGAGGATAAGCACATGTATACGAGGAACCGTCTATTCCAAGTATTTCTAGCCTGCTTTTCACAGTATAAACATCGTCAACCCAAGGTATTAGATGGAAATGTAGAGATTATATATGCAATTTACATGGGAACCATTACCTTCCAAAACGATGTATTATTTTTTTTAAATGACAGACTTTCCTGATATTTTTGATGAGATATAATATTATCATACCAAAACTTTCATTCAATTTCATACTTGTATTACTAATACAAATAGTGCGCCTTATGAAACGTTCTATTTTCTCACCAAATGTACCCACACAATGAGCTTTGTTCTTTAAACAGACGCACTTTAAGCAGGCATATGATGGTTATTGTAAGTACCACATATTTTATCAGATTTTTGAATTAAAAGTACATAACCGGTTGGATTTCCCCAAAACTTGTTAGACTAGCCCACGATGTCTGATACTCTTACCAAGAAAACGTTTGTCGTTTTAACCGTCAGAATTACTTGATGTATAAAAAAAACACCTCTATGTGACCCGTGTGTTTGCTATGCCATTATGCCCTGTTATAACTGATGGGATTGGGAAATATAGATTAGTCCAGAGGTGGACCTGTAAATATCATCTTCCAGGCATTACGAGTTAAAAATATTTAAAAAAGGACGTCGCAGTTTTCAATTGCAGTTGCTTAGGGTTTAATTTAGATTTATTTTCAGGATATTCCACAATCTTTATTGTTTACTTAATAAGGTTAAATTTACATTGTAGACGATGTAGTTTTCTTACAGCTATGTCGTAGCGATTATTTTGTATTTTGTTATCACTCATCAGCTTTAATGTATCACGCGGTGATCTATAAGACTATAAACCTCAATATTGACTACAGGTCAACTAATCCTGCTGTAAACCTGCTTGCTAGATTTCAGCCAACCACGGACGTCTATTCCGTTTTCAGCTTTGATGTGAGCTGTGTCCAGGATGGCGTCTTAGTTAATAAACGCATGCCAAATTAAATAATAATCATATAATAAAACAGTTATCATATGACCTGACAATTTTGTCACACTTTCTGACGATTCTTTCCATGGATTTAATGTATCACGTGGTTGATCTGTAAACCTCAATAATGACTCGAGGTCAATAAATCTGGGTGAAACTTCCTCGCTTAATTTGAGCCAATCACGGGTTGCCTTTCCGTTTTCTGATTTGATTTGAGCTGTGTCAAGGATGTCGCGTTCAGCTGACAAATTGTTCTAAATCGGCTTCAGTAACTCTGTATACACCACACCTGTATCTGAACAATATTATTATGTTGCCGATTAAATCGAATATAAAAGCGCTTCCCACTGGGATGAATCTGGATAAGGATGCAAGTGAAATGCTGCTTTGTTGAAACTAAATAATATCCCATGCTAGTGAGTGTCGCATAAAGGTCGCAATATGTTACATTACTTGAACACAATAAAGTGTACTAAGGCACTAATTTTTGGTAAACGTTGATACAAGCGCAGAATTAAAATCTATACATTTAAATCTTCAGTTTGATTACATGCTATGGGCACATGCTGAATTCAATAGTAAACCGAATCATATGGTTTATATAACAAATACACACAATGTCTATCTGACCTTAAAGTTTGGCTTGTTCTGTGTTCACATTTCATTTTACCCTTATCTGTCATTGTCCACAAAGAAAAACAAACCACCTATACGTTTAACAGCGTGTACATGCATCTAGCAATTGTGTTGAACAAGTACTTAAACAGCTGCAGGTATGCGTCGATACCACTCGCGGCGTTAATATGCTCTGTTGTTTTACAACTGTTTTCACGACTGTGGATATAAGAGTTACACACATGATATGAGTAGTAGTATAACATATCTCGCCAGAAACAGCCCTGCTACGTATCGACTTTCTATTCAGCGAGAAGCAGCGTTCATGTATGAGCAATTGTTTGTTTTGACTTTCGCTGTGACAGCTTATGCTTTGACAAATGTGTATATTTTACCATGTTATAGTAAATAAACATTTTTGCCTAGCGTATAAACTTTAGGTTTTAACCGAAGGATTAAACCAGCCGCCGCCTACGAAGGCTTAGTATGTACGGATTAACAGAAGGGTTAACGACACAACCCGGTGCATGGAATAATTGTTGTTTAGTTCAGTTCAGTTCTCAATCAATACAAAACCACAACCAGTAGTGTTCGTGATACAAATGTAAACATGCTGTATGACTTCCAGTAACGCCACGGGCAGAGTGTTAAATGTTCCATTCCTGGGATTAGCTGTCGTGTCAGATAATTCTAAGAATTATTTAGGTTGGTCTACTCTGATAGACAAACACAGCGGCAAATGACTAATCAAATAACAGAAATTGTTATTTCTAATAAACATCGATTTTTCTCTGCGCTCCTATTGCTGTCGTTTGGTTTGCCATTACTGCTTAACCACATCCGGTCAATGAGGGCTGTCCTTGCAGTGTAAAACACTTTTTCGTGCTGATTCCATTTCGAGTGTTTATCACTGACTTCAGTTCACCCTGTATTTAGGCCATTAGTGCATTTTATCGGCACATTATTTTAATGGTGAATTTCATACCAGTCAAATGCTTAATCGGTATAAAATGCATGTAAAACGTAGCCATTTTACCCACCACCAGCACTTTAAACAGTAGCATCCATATTTCACAACGAAAAAGTTATTAAAAGATGCATTTGTGGACTGGCCTTAGTATGGGATCACATTGTAAATTATTGAGATACCTCCTATCGACATAGCGATATAGTTATTTAATATGACTGCATCATACACAAAACACGTGTACCATGTCAACAAAATGGTTGACTGCGATATTTTCTCCAAGGTGACTATTGACTATTAATTATGACTATCATAATTGGTAGGGTTATATATGACTCAATAAAATACACACAAAAATAAAACTCAATTAAACTCCAATCACATTGAAAGAAAACGGAGTAGCTTGTGGTTCAACGTGTGAAGCAGTGACTATTTTCAAAATATTTCTAGATATTTCACAAAACTGTAAATGTTTGTAAGATAACTCAATTGTAATGTGAATTTCGCGTAAACTAAAAGGAAAATATAAAATTCAAAACAAACCCATGGCTAGTAGCTTGGGCAGACTCAACATATGACTATAGAAGTGTTTTAAAGTCGTCGGCGATGAAATATAATTTTAAGGATTTTATTTTGCCCATGCAATGGTTGAATACGTGCTTATATAACTGCCCCAGTCTCCCTCGAAATGGGATACTGACAGTCTCTTGTCAGATTTACTGTCAAGTCTCTTCATGGTTGTTTGTTCCCTTTAGAATTCAGATAGTCAACAACAAACCAGTTTGGACATATTGACAACGTTTCAAAATAGGTAAATTATCAAATATGAAAAGAAATCTGTTTTTTTTTTAAAAATCAAATACAACTCTTTTTGGAATTTAATGTGGCCGCTTCTGTAGGGTTTATCGTAGTCAAGCTTTGTTAGGTTTTCATCTATTCCAATGAAACCCCTTTCGCACGGACTTGTCAGGGGATTTCGACAGCGTGAATACATAAGGTATTCTTTAAATTATTAACGCAAACTCCATATCATCCACGCGTGAATCTTACTTTGTTTTGACACAATGGTAAGTTTGTTGAAGTTTTCGGCTAAGAAAATACGTTCAATGTCGACAACGCGTGGTGTGACAGTTTTTCCTCTGGAGAAGTCATGTCCAACAAAACAGAAGTCTGAATAATTGATAAGATTTGCAAAGGATAATCAATTACGAATACACTGCCATGTTTCTTTTCTTCAGTGTTGTTAAAGTAGACCGTGTTTATAGTCAATTGGGCTTATAACTAGAATATCATAACTACAATCCAGTGGGACGCAGTTGTTGTGTTCATATTTAATGAAGCTTAATGTGCGTTATGTAATGAAGCATTGGTTGTCAGCCACACTCCTCTGGGTTACGAATTGTTCTTGGTTGAAGTCGGCTCTGTTCTAACTATTAATTACACAGTGATCAAAGTGTCATTTCAAAGTATTTTGGTTCCTTATTATTGTACTACACCATAGGGCCAATATAACTCTGTAGTATTATATCTATGTACTATTTGGTACACGAGTTGAATAGGTCATGTTGATATATCGGTTCGCGTTTACTTGACTGCCGGATACATCCTTGAAAACACTTTTGGCATGTTTTGAATATAGGTCTCACAGTGGTATTTTCCTTTGCCTTTGATGCAATTATTGGACCGAACGGCCGTTGCAACCTTATACAGTATATTTTAACCGAAACCGGAATGAAGCTCTTGAAATGAAAGAACATTATGTGAAGTTTAAAATAAAATGGTCATTTGCGTTTTACAACTTCAATATGCAAAACCTAGTCGTTAAACATACCCATGACGTGTCGTGTTCAGCTCTAAAGTTGCTATATGTGTATTTAACTGCTTAGAGACGTTTTAGACAATGATATACTATTAACCTTGCCTAAGCCTCTAATGAATAACCGTCCTCCAGCTCCTTACTGGGAGAGCAATATTAATATTCCTTCATTTAACTGAAAGTGGAAAAAGGGAAAATCAAGTAGAAGGTCTAGCAGACACAGCACGCATGCCTAAACAACAGCCTCATCAAGACTTGCCTTCCTGGTCTGTATTTGTTCACAAGGTAATGGAATATTTTCCCACTTTGGAAATGTTTATATCTACAGATTATGTACCGCTCGTCATTAGATTGAAAAGCATACATTGACATTTGATTTGCCGTAGCAATTGCTTCAAAAATAATAGCTGCCTAATCGTTGGCCGGTCAGTGTTACCGCATGCCAGGCCATTTCTCAGCTATTCCAGACTGCATCACAGCTGTCTTTACTAGCATATCCGAATTAAACAAATAACATTGTTAGAAAAACAACAATGCTTGTCAAGAAGAGAAGAAGAGCCCTGGTGTGTATCGGATTTCTGAGCAGGAAAATAGGCTGAGGTTCTGTCTGGCATACTGCTGCGAGAGCAATTGTTTGTTTTGGCAATCACTAACACAATTTTAGGGTGCGACAAATGAGTTTCACTTACCACTGTATAAGCTAACAGTGAGTGGGTCTTGCTCTCAGTATAAAGTCTATAGTATTATTTTGCATTAATTTGAATTTTTATACATTTGGTTTTATTATTACCTGACTTAGTTGAGTCTACATGCAGCTCTCAGTATAAAGTCTATAGTATTCATAGTAAAGGCACCATTCCAAATGTATCAATGTCTATTCATAGTAACTGTAACTAACTTACGGGTTATAAATAATGCTGTACCAGCCGTTAATATTTTGTATTAATTTGAAATTTTATACATTTGGTTTTATTATTACCTGACTTAGTTGAGTCTTCATGCAGCTCTCAGTATAAAGTCTATAGTATTCATAGTAAAGGCACCATTCTAAATGTATCAATGTCTATTCATAGTCACTGTAACTAACTTACGGGTAATAAATAATGCTGTACCAGCCGTCAATATTTTGTATTAATTTGAATTTTTATACATTTGGTTTTATTATTACCTGACTTAGTTGAGTCTACATGCAGCTCTCAGTATAAAGTCTATAGTATTCATAGTAAAGGCACCATTCCAAATGTATCAATGTCTATTCATAGTAACTGTAACTAACTTACGGGTTATAAATAATGCTGTACCAGCCGTTAATATTTTGTATTAATTTGAA
>JAVFBZ010040989.1:0-10635 GCA_032466195.1 Katharina tunicata
ACATTTGCTAAATCTGTCGCCCGAATTGTGTACCTCAAAGAGGGGACCAGATCAATCTTGATAAATCCGATCCTGTCTTCATAACTTCAGTCACCACAGGAGATTTACACGGTTGGGCCCAGATGTGACAGCAAATTGACACACCCTCGTTTAAAACGGCGTGGCGGGATGCAATAAAATGAACATGCATAGAAAGGGCAGTGCTTCTTGTGTCTATTTTTTCTGTTTACGTTTCTATTCAAACTACCTGTGGTGTACAAGGAAGGCTTAAACATCGGAGAATATTAAAATTCTCTTATCATTTTCACAGCGACCATCTTAAATCACTTTAATGGTAAATGTACGAGCTCAAATATAATTGACCAATCAAATCTGGTTTTAAACCAGCTCCTACGGGATTAACTAGAATGTGTTCCTCAAGATCTATGGGTATTGCGGGAAAAGGTTTGAAACTTTAGGTGCATACTGCTGTCATCTTCACCAGCTGCAGACAGATCTACACTGAAGATTATTCTACGCTATTTGTACGAAGTTCATTTCAAGATGGTCACATTCGATTCAATATTGTACGACGGTACAATTCAATTGTATTCAATTCTATATTTAGTTCGAGCAAATCATTTTTGTTTTTAAATATGTAGAGATATGTAGAATAGTATTTGTGCAGCTGCTGGGAATGACCCTGTAGGGACATGTTTAATCACTTTAGATATTAGCTTAACAGTTGATTGGAATAAAGCAATTTACAATTGTTGACGGGAATTTGGCTATTTAGTGAAAGTAGAATCAATATTGAAAAAAAAACTAGGCCTTATACTTAATAGCCAGGTATCCTTCTCGCTTACTTGATGGAAGCCAATTGGAGAAACTTCCATCTCCAATTCACCACGACCGTCCCGGGTTTTGTTATGTAAAGAGAAGCTGTCTAGACAGACTATATCTGAGGTGACCACTTTGACAGGGTTCATTTAAAGAAAGCTAAAAATGGATGTTACGCGGTGGATATATTTTAATCTCTCGTTCTTCCAATTGTCACAACGACGCAAAAGACACACAAATCCATTTTAACTAAAAGAACTAACATCTGAGAAAGGAGAAAACCATCAATGGTTTCTTCTCGAAGTCGAGAATACTTAAACGAACATCCCTTTGCCAACAAGAGTAAAAAGAAGCAAAGCGGTTACGTAAAAGACATTTATTGATTTTTTGGGGAAAATGCAAACATTTACAGCAGTTGGCGTGGATGTTCAATGCACAAAATTCTGTAAAATTCAAGACTGTTATAAAAGTTGTAAAATGTAGTACACTTGCTATCATAGAAATAACGCTATTTCAATGTTTTGTGTGTTTCCAATGTCTAAAAGTTTGTTTGTTTTTTACTGGTTTGTGTTTGTTTGTTTGTTTCTGTGTGGGTTTTTTTTCTTTGTGGGGGAGGGGGGAGGGGGGGAGTCTATCTAAGTTTATATGTGTATAGATTTTATTACTATTGGCTATTGCTGGGAGCTGACATCGACGCAGATAACCTAGCCGTTAAAAAAAATGACAAAATAAACGCTGTACAGGACCGAAATTTAATGTTATCTCATATCTATCTACGTGGTAATTTAATGTTATCTCACCTATCTACGTGGTAATTTATTTATATCTATCCGTAATTCCACCGGATTTATCCATGTAAATCATTATTTTATCGATATTGATCATCGGTATGAATAAATAAATAGTTGATATCGATGTGTGATGTAGGATTGCCGATACCTGACAAGTAATAAATTCTCCCATATATATATTTAATATGGCAGGCTCCAATGTTGACGATGTAAAAAGACTATCTCACATTAAATGGATAGCCAGGTAAAAGAGTTGCCCTTGAAAGTACCCTTTGGAACGACGGTAAATACCAATCAAATAAATTAATTAACTAATTAAAGTCACATACGCACCCACATATTCTGTATTTTGGGTTTTCACAGAATCACATGAATTATTTATTGTTTTCATCAACAAGTAAAAGTTAGAGGTTATCCGTTAGTTCTATCTCCATATTTGAAGGTAAAGGTAGTTTAAAAGCCTGATAAAAGCAAGAAAAAAAGTGAAAACTCTGCCAGAAATTTTAATTAGAAATGTGTCAATCTGCTGTCACATCTCAGGAACACTTTGATGTACCGACGTCCCTCCGAGTCAACCGCGTTAGCCACAACCCTTACAAGGTTCAAAATGTTGGCTCGTTACAAACAAGATCATTCACCGCGGCTGGATCAAAGTCTTTTGGAGCAAATATGGCCAGCCCTCTTTCCATTAAATTCGAATAACCTTTGTACCTAATGATTTTTATTTTATTTTAACTGGACTGTTTTAATTTTAAAACAAACATCAAATCTTTGGTCAAAATCAAGGCTAACGGAATAAGTTGAAAAATCAAAATTTTGGGTGCGTATGTGACTTTAATTATATCGATAGATGAATTATCGATATCAATGAAAGATTAAATAAAAGGATAAAGGTTAATTTAACTGCCACACACATATATTGCGTTTAAAAGACGATTGCGATATTGTTTGGAATACCGATATCATCCTTGTGCTCTCCACATATGAACGTAAGTTTATTAATAGTCTCTTTAGAGGAGGGAGGGGGGGGGGGGGATTGACAAAACAGTATCTAAATTTTATATACTTCTCTCAAATATTGGAAGCTATTTGCAACTATTTTGGAAACTATAGACTATTCCCCTTGCGAAATTCAACCAGATGAGTACATGCATTTTGTGAAGCAACTTCTCGTGTAAGGGGAGACCACTCTTAGATGTATTCTTTTGAGTGACAAATAGCTGATTTCATTTGTATATAGATTTCAGGCTACGTCGTCCTTCCTCAAACGGCTATCAGGAATCCAATAGGTTGGTACTGGACTTTGGCCTATATCTCTACAACTAATACTGGGACTTTGAACAAGGGAAATAAACTTCAGCTCGACATAAAATACCAAATCAACATCGACCCCGCATAAAGTTAATTTGGCTTATACCAATTATGTATTTCTGCTTTTTAATTCTGATATTATTGAATGCACCGTAACAAGCCAGCGCCTGAAATGCTCCACTTATCAATGTTTATATTTTAAATTTCACCTACCGTTGGTCTTCGATGGCCATTGGTTTTATTTCGAGTCAGTCTGCGTTACAACGCTGGAAACTTTTAACTTGGAACAAAACAAAACCCTCACGAAAGTGCCCACGGTATAATACGGTATAATGTATGTTGCCTCATTTATTACGTAGGTTCTCGAAATGCTCTACGGATATTTCGTAATGAAAGTAGCCCTGATTATACACCGAGAAAAACATTGAATTAATCTTTTGAGGAGACAACAGCATACACAAATATATTTGAACATTCGCCTCTCCCACAATTACCTGACACTCCCCCTTACAAACATATCGAGCTCGTACACAACCAAAACCTCGCTCAAATTCTAGTGTTTGATCAATCTAGAAGTAAGCTTAAGTCACCAACAACAACATTGTGGCCGTCAATTTAGGTGAGGGAAACAACAACAACAACAAAACGACGAGCCTCAACCTCAACCGAACAATCAATCAATCATACCAGTATTGTCATGCGGTCACACTACAATATAATTTAGTACAACACCACCTATTTAATTGATTGAATTTTAATTATTTTACCCACATCAATTTTAATCGAAAAACAAACTAAAACAGCGCAGAACTATGTACAATTTTTGAAAACGCGGAATGACATTAATCAAAGCAACTGTATATATTTAATTGTTTGAAAGAGCACGCGAAGAGCTGAATTTTTAACTCGCTGCTGTCTCTTGGTTCAAAGGTGTTATTGAAGCTTCTCGTCCGACAATTTGTCATTTTGATCAACTACGCACATATATACTACCGTTCATAGACTCTTCACTCAGCATAAAAGTGGTTATACAGCGAAACAAAATAATCATAAAAATCACATGTTAAAACAATCCTTTGTCTTTCTGTTTATCTTTGTGACGACAATATATGATACACAGTCACCAGCAGATTGTTGGCCAGGTATAATAGCTATGTGGCCTGGTTAGCACCAAATGCATCGAGTTTAACCCATTGCCTCATTTATTTAACAAACTTAATGTTGCGATAATGTGCCAAGCTTTAGCCTTTTAAGAGTCTTTCGTCAGTTGTTAATTAGTCAGGAATTTATTTGCATACAGCCGGCTGAAGCCATTTAGCTATTAGGTTGATGACAAAACACACAAATATTTCACTCGAATCCTTAAACTTCATAGTAACTGGTGCCATTTCAATTTAAATTTTAACAACTATACGCTCTATATTTATCATGTAACGTCCACTTCCCAAGCTTGTTCCCAAACGAGGCTTATAAATGCAGACGTTAATTGTAACACTGTATCGCGCATGTAGCCAACGTCAACGCTAACTTATGCTTTAGGGTTACGGCTACACGAAATAGCCGTGGCGTTTGTCTTCAAAAAATTACTTCCTATATATATACTGGCCTCGCGAAGCAGTTTCATTATTTTTATTCAAGCACAACAACAGAGTCTATTGTACTTGTCCATGTTTCACCGTTCACGACAGTAATTAAGAACCGGGCCCGCTTGTCGGTGTGGTTTTTCTCGAATCATCCACATTTGCCGCACCTTGACCTTCTTTTCGTCTCGCTGATTTCCTGTTAGAAAACATAATAAAAAGGTCATCTGGTGAAAACCGTAAGACATGTCGTTAATTGCCACCTTAACAATGCCGACTACTATAAGGCGTGACTTTCAGACAAGGAACGCACGACGAAGCACTGGTCTCGTAGGCCTGCTTATTGGCCGGCGAGAATAGAACCTATTTATTTATTTATACCTAATCGACAAATCCCACATTTCATAATTTTTATAAAAGGAATTTGATAAGATTTGTAAAGTGGTAAAAAGTTTAATAATAAAATGCACGCCGGAAGTTCAATTTTTCAAATTACATGGAATATCAAATGTCAAATAAGTCTGCGTCAATCTTGTTCTAGAGATCGTATCAGGAAAAACCGTTTCAATCTTGTTCGCAAGGTCGTATTATGTAAAAACGCCTTCAAGTTTTCAATTTTACTTGAAAACAATCTCTGGAACGAGATTGAAAGGCAGTTACCAATATTCAAATAATTTTTCATTTGAACAATTTGAATTATTTGCCGTTAGAAAGGTAATAAACGTTTTACTCAAAGTCCTATTTGTTTCTTAATAAATCACAACACATATAATTCTGATCTTTTCTCCTAGACTTCCGACCCTTAGGTCGACAACTTTGAATAGTATATGTACTATGTAAGGTGTTTTAGCTTATTCTTTATCAATTGTGGAAATTACCCAGATGTTCTTCGATTTTTCCTTGTCCTTTTTTTCTCGGAGCTACCGACGGTTTTTCCATCAGTATTACGATCTTTTCTCCTAGACTTCCGACCATTGGTGTCCGTCTTCCTACTTTTCCTGCTGCTTTTCTTACCAGAGCGACGTCCATTTCGAGCTCGTCGTCTTTTTTTACCCCTCTTTGCCCAATTCTGCAAGAAACACATTCAAATCAATTTAGCTTCCTCGAATGTTAAGTCTGCGATTTGTCGCTCTTCTCAAGAGAACAATCATGGTTCCAACATTAAGCATTTACTGTTCAATGTGTAGTCATTTCTGAACATTCCCAGCAAACCTTCCTCATTTTACTTCGGTGAGCTGCCATTTTTCCCTTTTATATAAGAGATACTGGCTGAAACAAACATCTGCGTACTTATACAAATTAGCTTTCTACACTTAAATAACTGTGACATTCATCTTTACCAATAAATAATATACATCTTCATAAAACGCCTAACCATAAATTTATATTCATAGGTGTGCACAAAAAAAGATACATTTCTCCGAAGACTAAAAGTAAAAATTATACTTTTTAATTACCTTAACGCGCTTAGTCCACTTTTTGCGCCAGGGTACAGCGATTGAATTTTCTAAGAAGAGGAGTTTTCCATTCTGCTGATCTTCAAATCCCAGGATTAAATATTCCTTGTTGGGAGTCATTTCTGGACAGACACAAGTTGAGTTGGTCCAAACCTCCACAGTAGTGCCAGGCTGAACGGGGATCTTGTTCGATACCAGCACCGACACGGTCTGTACTCTGGTAACCGAACTCCCGCCAGTTCGTAAACTATGGATCGGTTTTCCGTGTAGAGCTGTAAGGTATACAAGAAAATAATAGAGCAAATTTGAGTTTATATTGTATGAATGACTGACTAACGGAGATATTTGTTTTGCTATAAAGTTTATATAGTGTACCCAAAATCTCAACTGACCCATGCAAGGAGTGTTATCTTGTTTTGTGGGATAATGCCAGTTAGAATTTTCAATCTATATTTGCAGTAATATACATGTCATCTAACATTGGACGACACTCATTGATTGATTGGCGTTGAACTCCGTGCTCAAGGGTATTTTACTTTTATTTTCTCCAAAAGTAGCCTAAATATCCACATTAACACAACCATAAAATTCAGAAGTAATTTACACTACGTAAATAAAGCACGGCAAGTAGCTACTCGTCCAGAGGGTAGACGGAACTGAAACTCCAGTGAAGTCAAAGGTAATGTTTTACAGTCCCAGTTGGTTCAATGTGATTATGTCGCTCATCTAGGATGGCTACTTCCCCGAATCGAAATGAAGTCGGGACGCTTTAGCGCTATTGCACTGAGACATTGTTTTATGAGTCTGCAAAATGAGACTTTCTTGTAATTCATATTTTCAACTATATATGGAATTCAAAATCGAGGAAAATTGTTATGTATACAATCATCGTGACATTCATATAGAAAAGTTTTACTTATGTCTTCATTTGACTGAAGTTTAATAAAGAATCCTCGTAAAAACACCGGAAAAAAACCCACCGGAAAACTTCCCTTGTATATACCTACAAGTCAACAAGGGACTACGAACATATTCCATCAACAGTGACTCAGCACCATCTGAGCCACCCCACAGGATTAATGTCAAATCTATTGAATTATTGTTAAATTGCTTCATTCACATCGTAAGAGTATTTCTTGGAATATATTGAAAAGATCTACTCACCAAATTGGAATCCTCGTTTTCTATAAATATTTCTTGTTGGATTATCTGCTTTCTTGCACACACAATCTACAATACAAATAAACCCATATTTTTGGTACAAATTTAGTTTATTTGAAAAATTTAAAGAAGGTCTATTTACAACCAGGTAACACTTTCAGGTGAGAACAAGAGGAGAATCAACAACAGTTTTAACTTTTAAAATCTTGTTCTCTAGATTTCCAAAAAGCAAGAGGCCGTGTTTATGAAGAGGAGCCAACTATTGTTTGAGAAGACGTCCACGAATTGCGTGTTTTTTTGTATACTTTGAAGGGTCTATGAAAGGTCGGTTATTGCGTGCAACTCGTCAGACGAAAACACGGTTATAAACATAGCTGATTATAAAGATTAACTTGAAAGTCTTCCGAAACATTCTTTACTTGACGAGAAACCAAAAATAACAAATAGTGATTGACTGAGCTGCTCAAATTATTTGTACGTCATCACCAAACTTTTACAAGACTAGTCAAAATCGTCTAGCTTATAAAACTAGGTGACAGACGGGAGATTTGTTCATGTGATTACATAACCTAGCTCATAGCTTCCCTTTGGCTCGTTAACACTCGCGAAACTCAATACGTTTGAGATTCCCTGCTTCAAATAAACAAACAGCATATAGTAAAATAAACAAAACCAGTCGTTTTTCAAATTGAACATTCCGTTTGCCTTTCTCAGTCTTCTTTTTTTCTTCGTCTTTTTTGTGTTCTACTTCACTATTCTCTGTTTCTGATGCGTACATTCAAATGCCGCGGAGTAGTTTACACTATATGTAATCATCTGTCAGCTCAGAATGGCGTGGTATGCTGTTACTGGCTTATGCAACTGCACATAAAGATAGTTTTTCCACTAAGATAAGGTAGATCAGTTTACAGTTTGAGACTGTTTGGAAAGCTTTGATTTGGCTACTTAGAGGGCTGCAGTCTAAACAATTCACTTCCTACAGCCTGAAGTTCCTGAACTTATATATCCTGAACTCAGCTAGCAAGTGCCATAATGTATAGAAAATGTATAGGTATGAAGTGGGAGATATCCCACTCCGATTCGAACCCGCCACCTCATACTTTATAGTGTCACGTCGTCTTAACACATTTTTTGTTTGTCTAACAAATTAACAATGCTGCCATCAGCCCCCGTCCTACAATATTTCTGTAAATTTGAACGGAGATGAAATCCTCAAAAGAAAGCTTGTGTGTTTGTTTGCTAGGAGCTTTACACCGTACTCTAGGTTATTTCACTCATATGACGGCGTGCCAGGTCAATGAGTGAAGTAAACTACCCACAACGTCACCGACAACAAACATACATTAGAGAACAATTACAGGACACAGAAAACAGGACACCACCACAAAACGGATTCCTGGTGCTCATATGGCACCAAGGCACAAGGGCACAGGAAGCTCTCACTTCCAAATAAATATAGTCTATTTAATAGACTACAGTCGAAATAACGGTTGCCAAACAAGGTGCCCTTTTAATTTATCAAATAGAGTCACATTAGGCAGACACCTGTATGGAAAACAATTCATGTCATATAAGTCGTTACTGTTAAGGCCTAATTATGCCCTAAAGATATACACAAATCTGGCGCCCTAGACGTTGCGTCGTCACACGGGGATGACATGAGAGGGCATGATACCTCACACGGGGATGACATTAGAAGGCATGATACCTCCAGGTTACTGGCATCTCTCGCAAAGTCTTCTCGTCGACGCATGGTGACGCACGAGATGTGATTGACAGCAATATTGAAATGTCAATCAGACTCTTGAACAAGGCATATTCACATTCTTTAATAGCTGCCAACCTTGTTTTTCTTTACAGGCTCTCTGGACAAGGACAGTATGCTTCCAAATTACATTCATGCCGTCATACTTAGCACTGGAGGAACATTATCTTTCCAACAGCGACAACACTTAAATGACTTCTTCATATAAGTGAAATGCCCTTGAGCACGGCGTTAAAATCCATAAATCAATCTGTTTTTATTCACAAAGCACATCTTCAGCAATGCCAGAAGTAGTTAATAGACTTCTGGCAATACTTATTTGACGATGATATTATTTTAAACCTTATTAAACAGCATTTAATAGAGAAGTTTTCATGCATGCATTCAATATATATGAGGTAATGCGGTATTTTTTTTTTACAAATTTTAACGTTTTTCTTCCGAATTAAGATTTTAACAGTTTACATTTACTTTTTCTTTAACATCTTTATGTTGAAATATGATTACTTTAAATTCCTTCACCAACTGGTGATATGTTTTTATTGCACTTGAGTTTGTGTATCTGAGAAAATTTGGTCGATATCCCTGAGATTGAGGGTTGAAAGTACAATAGAGAAAGTCAATTGATCTATGTAGACATAGTTTTGGAAAGTGCCTTAGTGTTGATAACCGTGTTTTGTTATGGTTAGGTGAAGTGACAGGGAGATATCTGGCAATCACATGAACAAGGGACAAATGTCCTACGAACTGAAAGGAGGTACAAAAATTGCCTTGCTATGAGCTAGGAGATATCATTGAGGATTGGGGGTGGGGGGGAGGGGGTGGTACTCAGCGATATAAATTGACAGAATTGATCGGGATATTTTCTATCAAAATTACAATTAAATTCGAGAGACAAAAATAAAAATATAGGCCTACCTGTAGGCTACCTATTTAGTTAGTTAATAAATTCGGCCTGGTGTGGAAAACTTATAAAATACTCTTGACAGTCCTTTTTACCTTTCTGGTTTGTCGTCTGTCCACTGACGCCAGTTCTCTTCCCGTCCCCACCTCCATATCTTCCTTTATCTGAAAAACGATAAAAGTTAGTCATACATTTACCAATTGATTGCATATAGTTAGCAGGATATAACAGGGATTTGTCACGGATATCTGTATCCTGAGGCCAAACCAAACAAATGTTATTCTTTCCACATTTAACATTGAACATTTTTTTTGCCTCGTTTAGAAAGTGACCGCTAACTTTATTTTCGCTTTTTGGGAAAACACTCTTTGATACTGAACAGATTCTAGTTCAGAATTTTTTGTGCAGGCTAAGACCCTTACGGGAATCGAAATCAATGAAATATTTATTGTCTCGTTTAGAAATTGAGTGGGTTCGATTGCCGCAGGGATCTCAGCCTGCAAGACAATTCTGTTCAGTATCATAGAGTGTGCTGAACAGATTCTAGTTAAGATTTTATTTGCAGGCTAAGACCCTTGCGGGAATCGATATAAATGAAATATTTTTTGTCTTGTTTAGAATGTGGGTGGGTTCGACTCCCGCAAGGGTCTCCGCCTGCAAAAAAAATCTGAACTAAAATCTGTTCAGTATCAGAGATTGTTATCCCAAAAAAACGAAAATAACAGTTAACATTGTTTACCATTTATGTCCTTTAGAACTTTATAACTTTGTGGTATGTTTGATTGTTACATGTATTGAAAGTACCATTAGAAGGTTATAACTTTGTGGTATGTTTGATTGTTACATG
>JAVFBZ010041033.1:0-10634 GCA_032466195.1 Katharina tunicata
GGAAAACCGTGAGGAAACCTCGTAAAAACCACCCCCGCGATTGCCGAAGTCACCTCGTGTGACTCCCTCATATACCTTAGGCCCACTGGGAGGCTTGAACCCGTACGGTGCATCGGAGGATCTGCAGTCAGACCCGCTAACCACTGAGCCAAGGCGCTTTTCCCAATAGTATCTGTTTATCTAAGTTTTACACACAAATAGTCACAGTTCTAATTACCTGCCCCTGGGTACTGGTGAAGTAGGCCATTAGCCTGATGAGTTTGTGCCAGGTGAGCCAACAGTCTTTGCTGTGCTGTGTTCTCAGGTACCATTAGTTTCTGTTGAGCGGCTACTGCTGCTGCCATCTGTGGGGAAAACTGGAACAATGCACACATGGCTTGTTATCCATGTAGATGAAAACTCAATTTTAGCGGTGATTGGTTTGCAAAAAGTTAATTTCTTTTT
This sequence comes from Katharina tunicata, assembly GCA_032466195.1. Lineage (NCBI taxonomy): Eukaryota > Metazoa > Mollusca > Polyplacophora > Chitonida > Mopaliidae > Katharina > Katharina tunicata. The sequence continues at coordinate 445 of JAVFBZ010041033.1, forward strand.
ACTTTATTGTTGAGGCCATGGTCAGTCATTTCACCTCTATCGCTTTGAATTATCTTAGGATTGAAAAGCGTCTTTGTGTTATATCTAAATAAAGAGATTAGATAAGCAATTTAACCAAATTCAAGCTTAACTTCTGATGAAGAGTGGTCATTTATACAAAGTATAAAGGTAAGATATAAAGTGTTGTCTTACTTGTTGATAACCAGGGAAGCCATGAAGGGATCCCTGCATCATTTGCTGTTGGTATAATAAACCATTCTCTTGAAGATGTTTCTGCATTTCCATCTCAGCCTGTCTCTGCTGCAAGGAAGAGAAAATAAATAAACATTTAGTTTTTACCTTGTTGGACTATACAGCCACTTTATACATAGATAAATAATTAAAATTATTTATTCTATTAATATTCTATATTCTAAGCATTATATTGCCTATATGAGGCTGGTGTCCGTTAGGGCTGTTACGATGCATCGGAATGTCAATTAATCGCGATAGTATGTGCGCCGATATTTATCTATTGCTAGTCATATGGGATATTGATAACTATCGCCGATTGTTTCATCAACCATTAATAGTTTTGATAGTTTACTCTTTTTTTTTTTCAGTACATCCGATAAAATACCTCACTGTTTAAATAATTTCAGTAGTTTTCGCTTCTTTAGCGTTCAAATTGGTGAACTAGTAATTCCAGAGACATCATTCCTCCGAAATAATACAATTTATTTGCAATGGTTTACCGCCATCGACACCTTCGCATCATATGGGATCCAATTTTCGTGACAGTAATTTTTGACTGAGTTTCGGAGTGTTTCAACTTAATATTGCAAGACAGAAGTAAAAAGAGAGATTCTACAGTGTGAATATCATTAGGTATCAACCTGTAAACTGTGCAATTGCCATATGCACTTATATTTTGACAGAAATGAAACTTCATTGGAGTTTGGAGTTCTTAAAATCCTACAACTCAAAACAAAGTTTATAATAAAATTATCATGCTCCAAAATGTCACTTCTCTGCGTGTCTGCATGCATACTGTTACCTAATGTGTTACCTAACTATTTATCAACTCTCAAAAGTAGCATTGTCTTTCACTTGCTTAAGCATTTACTGTGTAATACTATCGCAATAGTAATACCTCCCCTCAATAGCCACCCCTAGTGTCCGTATCACCAGAACTCCATTGACTAGAAGAACGCAGCTCAAACTCTCATAGAATCTTACCAATTAAGGAACTTCATGTTTTTCACAGGATAAGACATGTAGATTCTGTTTGTTTTAATGGTGTTTAATGTCGTACTCAAGAGTATTTCACCTATATAACGACTTTGCGTTGTTGGTGTATGGTGGAAAACAGCGAAGAAAACTCGTAATTAATTTTTTTTGAAAATTAAAAGCACAAAGATCTTGTCTTACCTGCATCAAGTACTGGTGATAGTATGGAGAAGCTTGAGCTTGAAGTCCCATCATAGCCATAGGGTGGGGCATGCCTGGATGACCGGCAGCCATCATGTGTGCCTGGCCTAATCCTGGCATCGTCACAAATGTGGGGTGAGTGCTTGTGGGCAGGGAAGGCTGACTAGAACCTGGTAACTGACTAGGACTGCTCATGTGGCTGGAGGCTTTGGAAGTTGAGGATGGTTTACTGCTCTCTTGTTTCAAATGTGACAGATTTAAGCCGGCCTTTGAAGAACTGAGATGAGGAGAGGTTCGATCAGAGGTAGCTGCTAACTTTTCCTTGGCTAACGAGCTAACTGGTTTGAAAGAGCTTTGTTCTATACCTTTTGAATCAGATACATTTGGTGAAGTCGCAGATCTCATATTCAAGTGTGGATGTTGGTGGGCAGCTAACCCATGCATAGGGGGTAAATTAAGAGCCAATGGGACTTGACTAAATCCAGTGGGATGAGCAGTGGGGTCAACACCAGGCCTCCATATTTTAGAAGGTGGTGTTTTGGGGACTTCTTGTTCAATGTTCTCGTAGAGCTTTCGCTTCTTGGGAGGCTGAGATTGATTTGGAATCTTAGAATCCTTTGCATTTTGCTGATTCACAGTTGTTCGAGGCTCATGGCCCTGTAATGACTCCACTCCTGGAGGGTGCTGAGCCATATGGTAAGGATGCCTTAATGAGTCATACGGGTGGAATGGAGAGGTTAATGTGGTAGGTAGATGTTGACCATTACCAACACTTTCTGTCTTCCCTTCTCTTTGCATTAGTTTAGCTTGTTCCATTATACTGGTACGATAGTCATACATTGCAGCAGGATGGTGAACATTTGTATATTGAATGCCCGTGAGAGGAGGTTTAGATTCACTGTCATGTGAATTTAGTTTGGTATCCTGAGACATAAATCGAGGCTTGTCCGACTCTCTTGCTTCTTTATCTTCTATCAATGCAGGACTTTGTCTTGCTGAATCTTGCTTTTTGGGGCCATTTTGGGGTTCATTCTGCTGTCCAATTCCTTGCTCCGTTTTTATGGGTTGTGTGTCAGATCTGAGCGGTGGCATCCCAGGCACTGGACCATCCCTGTGAATGCCCTGAAAGCCTCCACCGGGCATTACCACCACATTACTAGAAGGGCCATACATCTGTCTCTCGCGTGCCAGAGGAGCGCTTGGGTATCCAGACCCTGCAGGCAGCACTAAACCTGGGGTTGTCCTTGGATTTCCCTGGGATGGAGGGGAGCTATTTGGTTTCCAGGGTTGATTTTCATGAGAGATAGGATGACTTACATTCCCATGCATGCTTTTTTTGGCATGTGGGTTAGCAGTAGCTATTCCGGGTGCATTTGCCGACTTCTCTGGACTTGCCTCGTTGGAATTTGTACTAGAAACATCGCTGATATCTTCCTCTTCAAATTCGTTTGAATCATCTCCAAATGAGCTCACTTTAGCGTTTAATGCATCTAAGTGGTCCTTTGCCATCAAATGATTTTCAGAACTACTTGTAACCTGATCATGATCTCCAAGGTTGGATTGAAGACCTTGCCTATACACTTCTTCTTGCACATATCTATCAGTGATCTTAGGATTTTTCTGATCAAACTTTGTGAAATTACTCACTTCATTTTCCCTAGTGTCCTTACTGCTTGCACTGGAGACACTGTCAACTGGAGAAGGATTCTCTGCTAATCTCTCTGAACTGGAGATACAACCGTTTTGTGCAGAGGTTTCAGATTTACTGCTTACTCTACTAGCAGACTCTTTCTGTTCCATATCACGGATATTTTTCTTAAGCAATGAGAACGGGTCACCTGCCTGCCTTTGGCCTTGGTCTGTTCCATTCTTGGGCAGAATAGGCCGTGCTCCAGGACTCGAATAGGAAACCACTGGGGGTTTAGGTCTAATTTGTACACGGGATGTTCTGGGGGCCGGCTGTTGTGGCAGAGCATGTCCTAGGTTACCTCCTGGTCTTATCATGGTAGGTGACTGGTTATGCTCTAGACGGGACATTCCAGGGTACGGTTGTCTTTGAGCAATCTTTAGTGAGAGTTGATCCTGCTGTGCCATGTGATGATTTTGGCCATTCCACGGCTGAGCTTGTTGATTACTTTCCTGGATATGACCAGCTGAGCTATCAGAATTGTTGTGTTGTTGCTGATGCATCTGACCTGGATTCATCCCATAACCATTTGGAACTGAAGAGAAAGAAAGCTGACTCAATGCACCTTGATCTATAGTCTCGCGTTTTGACATGCCTTGGGGAATATTATCGCAATTAGGTTTGATATCTGAAGTAAACGCGGAGTTAATCTGATCATAAGGATATTGCTGGGGACTTTTTAACATAGACGTATGTTGATAGAAGCCTGAAGGGTTATATCCAGGAAATTGATCATTAGGCTTTGCAGGATTATCATACATAGGGTGAGGCGCACAATCTTGCAACATTGCTGTAAAAGAAAAACCTTGATCACGATTTCCTACATCAAAATTATGTTCCATAGAGTTGGAGTTAGTATTTTGAGGAATAGAATTTTGAGAGTAATGTTGCATACTGTGAGAGTTGGAGTCGTGTTGTGATGGATTCTGCGTTGGGTGACTAGAGTTTGGGTTGTTGGGGTTTACGTTTCCACCAGAACCTGGGAATGGCACCATCTTAATGACCAGGCCCGGTCTGGAGGCAGCCTCTGTTGTCTCGTCACCAGATTGTTCGTCACTTGAACTCCCACTTAAACTGGAGGCCTGTAACAAAAGATATGGTAACTATATAAAAGATGATTTCAACAGAGCAGAACGATGTAATGAGATTTTTTTCATGATTTCCAACTGAACCCTTTGAAGCTATTGGAAGTTTAAAGGAAACCTATAAAACTAATGAGTGTGAAGACATTGTCCAAAATAATTCCAAAGTCCAAAATTGGTGACTTTAGTGAGTGAAAGGCTTTCATTTTCTGTTCAAATTTGTATTCAGCAAATCTGTATGCAACAGGTTATGTATAATATAAATTATAACGAGAAATCCATAAACTAGATTCTGCTATAAATCAATAGTTATTAGAAAAAATCTGATGTCAGGGGACAAGGACAAGGTTACTGATGCCCCTTAGCTCAGACCACCAGGGAACAGCAAGTTACTGCCAACCATCCACATAAAACAAACAAGGCGTACAGAAAGATTTCACAATACTGAAAAACAGTCTAATGGCTGATGACCAAGATTTTTCGGTTAGTTTTTATTTTAATGAGAGCTGAATAAATTAATCTCATTTTTGGTTTAAATAGCAATACAAGTGTGCTAAAAAAATGTTTTCAAAAGCATTGTGCCAGGTTACCAGGTGAGGAGAGTAGCTCAATCCTACTCCATAACTGGAACTAACAACTGTAGCTTGTACATGGCAGTCTTTTTTCACAGCTAATTTTCACAAAACTCTACAATTTAATTATATTCTGCTCTATATGCAGACTTTTTTCCTAACAATGAAGGGGCAACAGGTGTTCTCTATGTCCAAAAGGAATTGTTACCAAGCAAGATTTTACTATAAGACAAAGTGTTTACAGTTTGCTAATTTGTAATGTAAAAAATTTGCGCTTTTCAGTGAAAAAAAAGGGTCATCAAATGAAATTTTGATGGGTTTTTTTTGTGTGCAAGTCACCCGATTTGGTGATGGCTTTCAGATAGATCGAGCTATAGAACTTGGATCGAGCTACTCTACCCAACCTGATTACACGGACTTTATTAAACACAATAAGTGTGAAATAAAATGTGAATTAATATAATCACAAGCACACATGTAGAAAAGTCTTTGATCGCAAGCAAGACTTGTAAACTAATGTATATTTGTTTAACATTAAATCATTTGTTGAGCTCAACAACGTACACTTGAACAAAACAGTATGCAAAATTGCTTAATATTCATGTTATTGTATTTTGTGTATAAAAAGATCACTGTAACAAACGTGCGCACTAGCTTTATTAGCAAAGTAACTACATGTAAATTCAAAACATAACTGTAAATATTCATTGAGTGTTGCAATGGGAGATCAACAAACCATATGATTTTGAAAAACAGTTAATAGAAAATACACGAATAACCTAATTAAAAATAACTAATTTAGATGCAAGAAAGTTATTGGGAGAATAATTGAATACATGTACAATGACCATGATCACGACTTCACGAGACATAAAATAACTTAAAAATAAAGAGGCAACATGCAGGTCACTGTGATCTGTCAAGGTTTACACTATCAGACTATTCACAAATTTTACAAAATGGAAAATAAAACTGTAACTTACCTCAACAATCACCACCAAATAATGAGTGCTTGTATGTAATCCGAACACATAAAGAACCAATTAACTATATCTACCGATATAGGTTGACACATAATGCCAAAAATGCTCAACTGGCTTGATAGTACACCTTATTCAATACAGAATGAAACTCAGAGCTCATATGGCCATTTGCTACAATCAGTCAACATGGTCCAGGACCAGTCTATTACTGGAGTTAGATTTTAATGTACCTAAGGGTGCTGTCCCTATGGTTCTAGTGAAATGGTCCATGACCTTTGACATTTCTAATCCATCCACATAAAAAGTGACTCATGGACAAAACCATTTTATGCAAGCATGTGAGTTTGTGAATTATTTGTCCCAAGAGTCAGGATGTAGGGGGCATATTAGCTTGGTAAAGAGATCTAGAACAGTCCATTGTAAATTCAGAGGGGGATTTAAAACAACCAATAAAAGGCAAGCATGGAGTGAATACTTTATGAAAATAAACCAAGTCTGAGGATTCTTTGTTTCTGGACACAATGCCCCATTGTATCCAGCCAATATCTTACCCCATGCCTTTTGCATTGGTACAATGTATGACGTAAGAGTGTTTTTATTCAACTGTCAACTAGAAAATTCAAAGGAGGGTGAGAATTGGGGTTCGAGGATGGGGGTGGAATGTATAGACAATGTAAGCAAATACATGGAAACCACTTAACCTTGTACTCTGTGTATAATGACATGAAATTCAATTTCAGATTTAGAGGTTATATACTATGATAATATAAATTTCACATTTTTAAGTTTCAGGATAGACACCGGTTCTGTATTTTAAGGTTAGTTTGGTTGTTTGATTGGGGTTTTACACCGTACTTCAGGTTATTTCACTCATATGACGGGGGTACAAATCCCATTGGGATAAGAAAACCACCCTAAACAACACTGGCAGGACAACACCTGACATTTACACAATAAAAAACAGGGCAACACAAGAAATAGGCTTCCTGATGCTCCTAAGCTCAGCGACCACCAGGACATAGGAAGCTCCTGCAAACCATCAATGCAATTATTAAGGTAATATACCTGAAAAATGATATACATGGCACATGTGAAATGAACTTTTATTCCAAATCTCTCCAATGCCTTTAATACTTGACAAATCATTTGTCTTTATTGGTCTACATTTCTCAATCTGCCATGTACATGTATCATCCCAGATGTGTTTCAGGGAGTCTGGTATCCCTAATCTATGATAAACAAAACTGTTTGGCACTGAGATTTATTCATTTCATTTGACTGGTGTTTAACGTCGTACTCAAGGGTATTTGAGGTGAATAACAACTCTGCGATGTTGATGTAAGGTGGAAAACTGAAGAAACCTCTACAGTCACCAGCTTCTCTTATGTACTTATGGTCAACAAGGCAATTCACAGTGAATAGGGTTTAACAGACATGTGGCACAGAGATAATCAAATGTAATAAACATACAGTCAAATACTAACCCGAAGAGCATCAGCTGCTGCTTGGTGTAGCGCCTCTAGCGCTCGAGAGCTGGCAGCCCTTGATGGTCGTGATGCTGCCTGCTGATATCCACTCCCCTGAGATTTACCCACCATAAACTCATGGTCCTCATCAGTTTCCCTCTTTGGGATGTACTTCTTTACAGCATTATTAAACGATCGCCCTAATGTACTGCCCATCTCAGAATACTCTGTTTGAAACAGAAATTTAGATATACAAAAGTTGGATCTGCAAATTAGTAAAAATGTAGTAGAAGGTGCATTATGTAAAATGAAACAAGCTTTTAAGCCAATAACCAATAGCAGCTTTAGTAATAAGATAACATAAGATACACAATGCACTGCTCGTAAGTAGTTCAAAACGTGAATTTCAAAAAGTTTAAGACAAATTCTATATCACTTTTCAATATATTACAACATCTACAATGACATTTTATGAGATGTCAATTTTACAAAACATGGGATATCAGGATAGAAGCTAAAACAAATTCATTTCCAAAATTGTTTAGTATATAAAATTTAGCACTCTCAATATCTTCAACTATCTGAAAGATCAAAGAAGCGGAGGAATCCAATGGTAACATAGTATTACAAAATAAAAATGTTTTACAAAAGGCCTATTGTAATATAAAAAAGAACTGACAAAAGTTTTTTTTAATTGCAGTTTTACACCATACTAAGGATACTTCACTCATATGGGGGTGTGACAGCTCAACGGCTGAAAGCACCAATTCTAAACGATACTGGTATGACAAATGACATCACAGTGAGGACATTTACAGGACACCACAACAAGCAGGCTAATTAGCTTAGAGTGAACCAGGGCACAGCTCTTGCCAACCACTAGCAATTAGCTGATTATATATAAAAAAATAAAAAAAAAAAAGCTTAAAATTAATACAGTTTAAATACTTGAACACCATACCACTTTCTGGTCCATTATACTTCTGACAATTTCTCACAATTAATTTAAAGTCTGATATAAACTGCATCTTGCTCATATAATCTTTAGATCTGACTTTCTTTTCCATTGTTGACAAATCCATAGGGTGCTGAAAATAAAATAAAGCAAAAAGATGATAAAAATCTAACAAAAAATAACCAAACAAATGAAAAAGTATGTCTAAAAATAAAATTTAATCTAACTTCACAGTATGATTTATAATATTATTTCTAAAAATGAGAACCAAGTTACTAAACAGATTTTTTTTTTAAAACACATCTACCCATAGCGTCAAGACATCTTTAAATATAACCAGCTATAAATTGTTGTCAAATTACCTTTATTATTTCAAAATAGGATGGTGCATAAGACTCCTGTACTGGTTCACAGAAAGGCCAAGCGTTTTTATGTGCCCGTATTGCCTTGATCACTGTCAACAGAAACAATCAGAAATAGAAATGGGAGCCATTAATGCTAATTTTTAACGTTTGTATAAATTTTCCCTAGGCTACGCAAATAATAAATGTATTACCCAGTGATACATACATGTAGTAAAGCGCAAGATTTCATGAAATAGGGTGAACTCCTTTTTATTGCTAACACCTGACAGCAAAACTTAATTACAGTAGATACATGTATCATAAAGGCTGTATCAACTTTCATGAGGGCAAAACTTTAAACATAGCATTCTGATTAATAAGCAAAATCAATTTCTTGCAGTAAGCACAACCGTCCATACTTTTCCCCTCCAAAACATACAGGCACACAATCTGTTTTACCAACATACAAAGCTACACTGTATAAAGATTCAAACCAGCTTTAATACAAAAAAAAAAAATAATAGTCTGAATATTCCGTTCTGCCAGTGCAATGTTATTAAGGCTGTGAAACAAGAATCCAATAGCAACAACACACCTCCTCAAATAACCATCTTTTATCAAAACAATATGTGTGTTATATCATTGTATATGTGCGTCTATAAGGGAAAAAACTCCATAATGATACTACCTTTCAACATTCCTGAAAACGTCTTAGCATCTGGTGGCTCTGGTCTAAAACACACAGATTGTCTTTTCATTTAAAAACAAAGAAACGCACTAACAGAGTAACAGTTAAACTGGACTTACTACAGACTATAAAATGTAACTTGTCTCCCTTTTGACAAAGACTCAGCAAGGGATACAGTTGGTGATTAAATGATGCCACATGTCTTAATCTTTTGCTTATGGAAGAGTTGTATCATAAGTTAATGGACACTGGATGTGTATTGTGTATACAGCTGTAGCTTAAAGGAGCAGGAAACGAAAAAATAAAGTCATAGTCAAATTAGACCAAAACAAGATGTTACTAAAACTACTAGTATATTTTTTGTAAGATTACTCGTTTTCCGCTGAAAGCCACTAAAACTGAAGCACTGTAGGTAAAATGTATGGTGAACTTTTCATGCTTCATTTGTTGTAGTGACCATTCTGCTGAACAAAATGTATATTAAACTGTTGTGAACAGATATATTACTTTATTCTGTACATACAGGGTCTTTTTTGTTAGAGTTAAATTTTGAGTAATTTGGGTGATTTTTTTCTTCAAGAAATATATAAATAAATCATGGCACAAACAGTCCACCATACATTTTACTGACAGTAGTTCAGTTTAAGTGGCTTTCAATGGAAAACGAGTAATCCTACAAACAATGTAATAGCAGTCTTGTTAACAACTCAGAAGGGCCTATAATTTGACTTGTTGTTTTGTCTACTTACCCTTTAAGGAAAGTCATTCTTGGTTATTAAATGCCTAAACAATCCCCTAAAACATAACCTAGATAACAATGACTCACTTTTCTTCTTCTTTACTTTTATCGTGAGGGTCATCATACAAATCAGCTGGGATATCTTTTCCTTCTGCTATGTATCTGGCTCTTTCTTCACGCAGTAACAGCCGACGATTCCGGTCTGGGGTAAATAACATGGTAACAATTTATATTATTAACTTCATGAGTTGTGCATCACTCTAA